>PVHP010007109.1:0-58835 GCA_004024765.1 Zapus hudsonius
AGAGAGAGAGAGAGAGAGAGAGAGAGAGCAAGTTCTCCTGGGGAAGCCCAGCTGAACCCGAGCACCAGCGCGTCCGCGCATACCCATTTTACAGAGGAGCAAACTGAGGTTCAAAGCCGGGAGATGAGCAAGAAAGGGTTCCCGGGTCCCCAGCGCGCCGGATTCTCGGGGTGACAGGGGGGAGGAGCGTGGGGAGGACCGCCCGGCGCACCGCCCCCACGAGGGACGTGCAGACGCGGACCCCGCGCTGCGTGGGGACATGTGACCAACTGCAGAGGCCGCCGTCCCCAACCCCCCAGCCCGCGCCGCGCCCCGCGGCACGCGAGGACGCTCCTCCCGCGGCGGGGGACCAGGCTTGGGGTGCAAGAGCCGGGGCGGAGCCAGCGTGTCCCCGTCACCCCCAGAATCGAAAGCGAAACCCGGGCCGGGAGGGAGGAAGGGCGGAGCCGCGGCCAGGCGCCGCCCCCGGGCCCTGCGCCGCCCCGGGACCCGGGGAGGGGGCGGCCGAGCGCGGTGCGCTGCGCTGCGCTGCGGTGCGCTGCGGTCGGGGACCCTCTGCCATCAGCGTCGTCACCATGTCTCAGGAAGGCGTAGAGGTAGGAGATGGTCACACCTGGATCTGGGGACCGCGACACACGCAACCAGAAGGGGCTGGGAGCGCGGGGGTCGCTTTGCAATTCTTGGGGGGACCCTCATCATCACCCTCTTCCTGCATACACACCTGTCCCCTAGCTGTCACTCATCCACCGCTCAGAAAGGACAGCGACTCCCACCTCTCCCGACGACCCGCATCCTCCCTCCTCCCTGCCCCAGCCCCGGAAAAGCGGAGGCTGCGGGGTCAGAGGTCAGAGGCTAGGTTCCTTAGCCTGCCTCCCTCCACCCACATGCACCCCCAAATCCGCATCCCGCGCTGGGCGCCTGTGTCCTCCCCCAGTGGCCCGGGAGGACTTTGGAGTCTTCCAGGAAATGCTTCCAAGAGATGGGAGGAGGGGGAGCACCCAGGCCAAAGCCAGGGTGAAGTTCCCGCCCCAGAGGAGGGCACCTGGGGAAGAGGGGTGCTCGTGCGCCCCCCACACACACCTGCCCCCATCCCAGCTGGAGAAAAGCGTGCGGCGCCTCCGGGAGAAGTTTCACGGAAAAGTGTCCCCCAAGAAGGCAGGGACGCTTATGAGGAAATTTGGCAGTGACCATACCGGAGTGGGACGTTCTATTGTGTATGGTGAGCAGGCCCTCGGGGACTCGGGCTGTGGGGGTGCTGAGGGGTTTGGGGGTGCATCCCTGCGAGGCTCTGGGCCGCTTTGAAGCCTTCAAGAGCCCGGCCTTGACTCTCCTACCAGGTGTCAAGCAGAAGGATGGACAGGAGCTGAGTAATGACCTGGATGCCCAGGTAACCTGCCCCACCTCCTCCATGCAGGGAACCCCTTCTCTTTGGGGGGGCAGTAGGGACCAACCACTGTTGATGGCAACTTTCATTTTTCGCCTCTCAACTGCTCCCTGCAAACTGGAGCTCACACTGCAATAGAGGAGAGAAGAAAGTAAGAAATAAAACAAGTGAGGTCAGGGAAGGCTTCCTGGGAGAAGTAAGGGGGCCGGAGGCGGGCAAAGAGAGAGAGAAATGAAAGAAAGAAACTGAGACCAGAAAGAGAGAGAGGGAGGATGAGTGAGAAGATGCCTTGAGGTCACTGTCTCAGCTCCTGAGGCTGGTGAACTGTATTCCACTTGCCCCAAAGGCCTGGCATGGTCCTTAGACGTTCCCCAAGGATACCTAGAGGCAAAAAGGCAATAAGTGGCATTGATTGGAAACACCTCAGGGGAAGACCTCCAGGAACTGACTTGTGGATACGCAAGCCCACGAGACAAGTCCTGATATTTCTTAAGCCCATGTGATAGAGGAAGACACGGAGGCTCTGAGTGATGGTGTCATTTGCCAGGTTTCTGCAGACAGCAGATGGTTGCTGGGATTCGAACCCTGGCACCGGGCTCTCAGAGGCCCTTCCCACAGCTGGAAGCGACGGACATTCAAACCTACAGCTGATCCCAAGCCCTGGGCCTAAAGTCACGTGGCCTCAGAGAGGCCGGGTATCCAAGTGGCACGTGTGCTGCTGGCTGACAGGGTGGATGAGGTCGGGTTGCTCCACCAGCCATGCTTGCTTAGGGTGATCTCAGTCTGAGCCTCAGTGTCCCTATCTGAGAGATGGGGAAATGTGTGTGCTCCCATTTCAGGGCTATTTGAGCTGGCTTTGTTTGTTTGGCTTTTTTTTTTTTTGCTTTTAATTTCTGAGGAAGGGTCTCCAGCCCAGGCTAACCCGGGACCTCTCTCTGTGACCCAAGCTGACTGTAACATAGGATGGCTTGAATTCCTGCTCCTCCTGCCTCCACCTCCTGAGGGTTGGGATTACAGGCTTGCTTTTGCTATTTATTTTTATTTTTATTTATGGAGAGAGAGAGAGAGAGAGAGACAGAGAGACAGAGAGACAGAGACAGAGACAGAGACAGAGACAGAGACAGAGAGCATGCATCAGGGCCACCACCTTGTGGGTCTGGTTTATGTGGGTTCTGGGGAATTGAACCCAGGGCCTTGGGCACTGGAGGCAAGTGCCTTAACTGCTGAGCCATCTCTCCAGCCCTTTGCTATTTTTTAAATATGTTTTAATTATTTACTTGAGAAAAAGATAGAGAGTGAGCATGGGCACACCAGGGCCTTCCACCACTTCAAACAAACTCCAGATGCATGCACCAATTGATCCCCCAGTGGGTAGTGGACAATCAAACCCAGGCCTTTAGGCTTTGGAAACAAGTGCCCTAAACCACAGAACCTGACCTGGAATTCACTATGTAGTCTCAGGCTGGCCTTGAACTCACAGTGATCCTCCTATCTCTGCTTCCTGAGTGCTGGGATTAAAGGTGTGTGTCACCACTGCCCAGTTCCTTTTGTCTTTAATTTTATAGTTCTGAGGATTGAACCCAGGGCTTCACACATGCTAGGCAGGAGCTCTACCTCTGAACCACGCCTCCAGCCTCACTGTGGATTCTAGGCAGGAGCTCTACTAAGCTAAATGCCCAGGCCTCTCTTTTAAAAAATATTTGATCCAGGTGTGGTGGCACATGCCTTTAATCCCAGCACTCGGGAGGCAGAGGTAGGAGGATTGCCATGAGTTCAAGGCCATCCTGAGACTACAGAGTGAATTCCAGGTCAGCCTGGACTAGAGCGAGACCCTACCTCGAAAAAAAAAATATATATATATATATAATTTGAGAGAGAGTGAAAGAGGCAGATAGAATGGGCATGCCAGAGCCTGCAGCCAGACACATGTGTACCTTGTGCATCTGGCTTTGTGTGGGTACTGGGATATCGAACTTGTGTCCTTCTGCTTTGCAGGCACATGTCTTAACCACTAAGCCAGCCCCAGGCCTCTTACTACATTTTTTTTGCATGGTGTGTGTGTGTGTGTGTGTGCATGTGGGTGCAGGTGTCTACATGCATGCGGAGGCCAGAAGTTGACATTAGGTGTCTTCTTCCATTAGTCTCCATTTTTATTTAGATTGACAGGGTCCCACCTGAACCCAGAGCTTGCTGATTCAGCTAGCCTAGCTAGTCAGGTTGCCCTGGGGGGATCCCCAATCTCTTGTCTCCCCAGAGCTGGGGGTGGCTGCCACACCTGCTTGATGTGTGGGTGCTGGGGATCCAAACTTCAGTCCTTATGTCTGCACCACAAGTGCTTTATCCACCAAGCCACCTCCCCAGGCCTGTTGTCTTTATATTTTGAGACACTGTCTCATAAGTTGCTCAGGCTGCCCTTGAACTCGCCCTGTAGCACAGGCAGGCCTTGAACCTGTGATCCTCCTGCTTCTCCTTCTAGAGCAGCTGGAATGATAGGCCTAGCCTAGCTCTGGGGACTGGTTGGAAAGCTGAGTGCTCCTGCATGGCTCTCAGTGAGTACACATTCATGTGTCACCCCTCATCCCATGGGAACTGTAGCTGTTACTTTGTCATTCCTGGGACAAAACACCCCAACAGAAGCAGCTTAGGGAAGAAAAGTTTATTTTAGCTTCCAGTTCCCAAGGGTAGAGTCCATCATGGCCGGGAAAGCATGGCATTGGCAAGATACTGGATCCTGTCACATCAGCAGGAAGTGAAAACAGCAAGCAGGTCTAGATGATAAGACCCTAAGGCCCGCCCCAGTGACACATCTCCTCCAGCAAGGCTCAACCTCCAAAAGGTTCCACAGCCTTCCAGAACCATCAGCTGGGAATTAAGCATTCCAACTCATGAGTCTATGGGGGACATTTTACATTCAAACCACCACAGGGAGGCAGGGCTTCCTTCCCCAGGAAACTAGGATGCAGACGCTGGAGAGCCGTCTCCAGTGCTGCCCCTCATGTCTCCACCCAGGACCCACCTGAGGACATGAAGCAGGACTGCGACATCCAGGTACAGAGACATCCATCCAGGTGATGGACGCCAGAGTGGGGGGAGGGGAGACCCACAAGGACATCCATCCATCTATGGAGGCAGAGGGAAGGAAGTTCACAGGACAGAATGTGTGGACACACTTCCCATAGAGTAGGAGGTGACCCCTCTTATCCCCACCCACCCATTTCACAGGCGGTGGCAACCTCTCTCTTGCCACTGACAGAGGCTAACCTGCGCATGTTTCAACGGGCCCAGGACGACCTCATCCCGGCTGTGGACCGTCAGTTTGCCTGCTCCTCCTGTGACCACGTGTGGTGGCGCCGTGTACCCCAGCGGAAGGAGGTGATACCCCAGACTTGACCTTAACCCCTCCTAAACTTCATTCCTAACCCTGTCTGACAGAAGGACATCAGCTTTGTTTTAAAATATATATTTTTTATTTTATTTTATTTGCAAGCAGAGAGAGATAGAGACACAGAGAGAGAATGGGCACACCAGGGCCTCCAGCCACTACAAACAAACTCCAGATGCATGTGCCACTTTGTGCATCTGGCTTTACATGGGTACTGGAAAATCGAACTCGAGTTGTTAGGTTTTGCAGGCAAGTGTCTTAACTACTGAGCCTCTCCAGCTCCAGCTTTATCTTTTTTTTTTTTTGAGGGGGGTCTTGTGTAGCCCAAGCTGGCCTCAAATTTGCTTTGTACCTGAGGATGACCTTGAGCTTCTGATCCTCCTGACCCTGCCTCCCGAGTGCTAGGATGGCAGGGGAGCGTCACCATGCCAGTTTTATACAGTGCTGGGGCTGGAGCTCAGAGCTTCGTGCATGCTGGGCAAGCACTCTGCCAACTGTGGGCACATCTCCAACCCACAAGAAACTTCTGAGAACCCAACCTCAGGGTTCAACCAGGGCCATCTGTCCTTGAATTTGAGAAACTCAACCATTCACCTGGATTTGAGAGCTACTACAAAAATCAAACCTGAGCTGGGCGTGGTGGCACTTGCCTTTAGTCCCAGCACTCTGGGGGCAGAGGTAGGAGGATCACTGTGAGTTTGAGGCCAGCCTGGGACTAAAGAGTGAGTTTCAGGTCAGCCTGGACTAGACCGAGACCCTACTTTGAAAAACCAAAAATGAAGAAGAAACAAAAGAAAAAGAAGGAAAGAAATCAAGCCTGAAACCCCAACCACAGCTCCAAATCTGTGCTCCTATTAGTGTACCTGAGCTGGGAATGTGGCTCAGTGGGTAGTATGTGCAGCATTCACAAAGCCCAGGTTTCATCCCCAACACCACATAGACCAGGCCCAGTGGTGCACGGCTGGAATCTTAGCACTAGGGAGGTAGAGGCAAGAGGATGAGTTCTAGGTCACCCTCAGCTACATAGTGAGTTTCAGGCCAGTCTGGGCTACAAGAATCCCTGTCTCCTTAATTAGTTATTGGCCCTCACACCTCTCTGACAGTCCTGGGGTACCCTCTCTGTACCCCCAGGTGTCCCGGTGTCGCAAATGCCGAAAGCGCTACGAGCCTGTGCCAGCTGATAAGATGTGGGGCCTGGCTGAATTCCACTGCCCAAAGTGTCGGCATAACTTCCGGTGAGGGCTCGGACCCCCAAGCCCACTCTCAGCCCTGTCCCAGCCTTGTGTCTCCCCCAGGTCCCTGGGCCCAGCCTGCGCTAGGCCCTTCATAGTCCTGTCCGTCCCCAGGGGCTGGGCACAGATGGGGTCCCAGTCCCCCTGCTACGGATGCGGCTTCCCGGTGTATCCAACTCGGATCCTGCCCCCACGCTGGGACCGGGACACGGATCGTCGCAGTACACACACCCACTCCTGTTCGGCCGCTGACTGCTACAATCGTCGAGGTGAGGCCACAGCAGGTCCCCTACTAGCAGTCTCCCATGTGTGGCCTTCAGAGCCAAGATTTCCATGGACTGGGGTAAAAGTGCTTGCCCATGCAGGCGTGAGGACAGCGCCCACGTAAAATGCCAGGTGTGGTGGTGTGCTCTGGGGAGGCTCGCTTGTCCAGCAAGAAAGCTCTAGGAAAACGAGATCCTGTCTCAAAAGAAAAGGTGGACGGTGTTCCTGAGGATAACATCCCACGTTGACCTGTGGCCTCCACATGCAAGCACATGCATGAACACACACAAAGCTACATGCACTCACCTGGGCTGCTTCCAGTGCCCTGATGCTAGGCTTATAGGCAGCCTTCTGATGTCACACCCCAACATCCCCCTGAACTCCTATTTTGTCCCCAAGTTCCCAGCTCTCTAAGTAGTTTAGCGCTTCTACATCTTTACAACCCTAACCCCATATCCTGTGGCTTCAGCAGCTCCCCTGGGCTTCAGAGGCCTCATCCCCAGAATCTGACAGGACTCCTCTTCCCGCAGAGCCCCACGTCCCTGGGACCTCCTGCGCACACCCCAAAAGCCGCAAACAGAACCACCTCCCAAAAGTCCTGCATCCCAGCAACCCCCACATCAGCAGTGGGTCCACCGTGGCCACGTGCCTGAGCCAGGGAGGCCTCCAGGATGACCTTGATCACCTGATCTTGGAGGATCTGAATGAAGAAGAGGAGGAGGAGGAGGAGGAGGGAGCACCCCAAGAGTGACCCAGCCAGGCAAACACAAATGAAGGACCAGCCACGGTGTGTGGACACTTTGTGTTTTTATAATGTACAAGCTCAAAATGAGATATACGTGCCCTTGGGGAGCTGTCTGGGCATGTTAGCAGAGGGGACGCCTGGGACCCCTAGGACCTTAAGACAGGGACATGTTACAGCCTCACAGGTCGGATCAACATAGAAACCTTCTTGAGAGAGTACGCCCCACCACGGAACTCAGCCCAGTAGACACCATCCTGGTAGCGGCTCCGGTAATGACCCCCATGGTGCCACACACCATTGAGGTTGGAGTGGGCACACGCATGGTACCACCAGCCACCACGCTGGTACAAAGCGCAGTTACCTAGAGAAAGAGAGAGAATGGTTCTCCACTAAAATAAGTCTCTACCAGCACCTCTGTGCAACGCTTTTGCAGGCATCCTTCAGCCCCTCCCAATCTTACTGAATCTAAGCCTTGATCCTCCATCTCCTTACCAAAATAAAATCCCTGGCTTCTCACTTTCTTCTTCAGAGTAATAGCCTTAATTCCCCCTCTCCTTTTCCACCTTTTCAGCAAATTAGGAATCTACCATTCATTCACTGTCAGGAAACATAAATCTTTTCTAGTTCCTTTCTAGAAAAAGAGGCTGTGCCAGGCATGGGGTACATACCTGTCATTCATGTACTTGGGAGACAGAGGCAGAAGGATTGGAAGTTCAAGGCCAGAGTGGGCTCCATAGTGAGAGTGTAATGAGGTGCTGGGAGTTCAGGAATAGTCGTTGAACTCCAAATCCTGACTTTGTGTCTGATTTTAACCAAATAATAGGATCAAACAAGACCAAAAAGGATAATTTATGAAACACCACACTTTTATTCAGGAATATACGAACCAAGGAAGGGAAGAGGGATTTAGAGAGAAGAGAACAAAGTGCAGAGAGCTCCCGCCATGTGGAGGGCAGGAGGGTGTAGAAAACACGGGGGAATAGAGGTCCCCAGCCTGGCTTAACGGAGGCTTACCAGGACGGGACCATGGAGGATCAGGAGATGAAGAGCCAGTAAAGAGAGCCTGCCCACCTGGTAAGCATCTACTTATAACCTTATTGTGTTGGGCCTTATCTTCAGGCTTGTATGAGCCTCAGAGAGGGCTCATTGGTCTGGGCTAGGGGCGCTGGCTCAAGAACAGGCCAGTCATAAAGCTAACTTTAGGGCTGAGCTTAACCAACCACAATGTCAGGATTAGATTTGAATTCTAGGAAAGGGGAACTCCCTCCCCAGGAGGGGCTCAGGTTGTTGATGGAAAAACAGATCTAGGTAAGAAAAGGACAGGAGAGCTCCTTCTCTGATCTCTAGCAAAGCAGAGATTGCAAGGGCAGACTCAAGGACATTTCTGTTTTGTTTTGGGGCCCAGTCACCCTGAATACCTACCAAAGCTACCTGAGTCCCTCTCAAAAGTATCTCTAGTCTGGTGTGGGAGTGTAGCTCAGCATGTGTTTAGCATGCCTGAGGTCCTAGATTATTATTATTATTATTATTATTATTATTATTTTTTTTTTTTTTTTTGCAAAGACAGAGGCAGAGAGAGAGGGAGAGAGAGTATGGGCATGCCAGGTCCTCCACCTGTTGCAAATTCCAGATGCATGTGCCACTTTATGCATCTTGCTTTATGTGGGTACTGGGGAACCAACCCAGATCATTAGGCTTTGCAGGCAAGCACCTTAACCACTGAGCAACCTCTCCAGCCCAGATTTTTTTTTGGGGGGGGGGGTTTCAAGATAGGGTCTCACTCTAGCCCAGGCTGACCTGGAATTCACTATGTAGTCTCAGGGTGGCCTTGAACTCACAGCAATCCTCCTACCTCTGGTTTGCAAGTGCTGTGTCAACACGCCCAACTCAGACCAGAATTTTTTTTTTAAACAAATACTCATGTAGCCCAGGCTGGCCTTGAACTCTGATCTTCCTGTCCCTCTCCTGTGTTGGGATTACAGACATATGCCACTATGCCCAGTTCACCAGAGGAGAAATGTACTCCTGCTTTTCATTCCTTGACCAGAATAACAATCCTACCCTCCCACCAGAATAAAAGCTCTTCTTACCAGAATAGGAGTCTCGGTCCCTATCCACAGTGCTGAAGGGCTTGTCATTGTGCCAGGAAAGAGAGTCTCCGGCATCACCATGGTACTGGCCGAGCCGCAGGCGATAGTGGTCATTCTCGGGTTCCAGGGAAAAACTATCATAATGGGCACGTGCCTTGCGGCCCCCCCAATCTTCTAAGAGCACCAACAGTTCATGGTCTCCACGGCTCGTAAGCTGATACACAGGTTCCAGCCCCAGCCAGTATTCTCCATCAGGCCGCCCAAAGCCCACCTGGCAGAGCAAGGAGAGGGTAGGAGGTCAAGCCTGGGCATCCTGTCTACCTGGCTTACTTGCCGTCCCCTCATCAAAATAAGAGGGCCTCCTCTCTTCTCTCCTTTTTCCTGTTTTCACATCATAGTGAGAAGTCTGGTCTTTGGTTTTGTGGGGCTGGGGATGGAACCCAGGGTGCTGTGCATGTTGGACAGGCATTCTACCACTAAGCCACACCCACCTTGTACTGCTGCCAGGAAGTGAAGAAGCTCACGGACCCATCTTGCCGCCTCTGGATCACTGTCCAGCCACCACCCTCCAGCTGTTGCTCACACCACGCAGACACCACGTGGCGCCCGAGTCGCAGCTCATATACTCCACTCTGCCTGTGGCCTGCTGCCTGGGCCTCTGCGCAGTCCCGCCATGGACCTATTGACACAGGGACATATGGCAGACCACAGCCTGGAATACATGAACAGTCCTGATTCTCACTGGTCCCCTCACCCAAATAAGAGTAGTGCTTCTCCCTCTCCATCACTTGTCAAGGTCAGAGCACCAGTGGCAAGTTCTTTACCCAAGTTCAGTCTCCTCTCACTCAAGCAAATGTGGAGTTTGGGGTCCTTCAATTCTGCTTCTGTAGTCTCCTCATGAAAATATGAGTTGTCTCAAGGCCACCCTGAGACTACAGAGTGAATTCCAGGTTAGCCTGGGCTAGAGTGAGACCCCCTACCTAGGGTAAAAAAATAATATGAGTCCTTAACAAGTACTCTGAGTCAACTGCTCACCAAAGTAGCTGTACTAAAAATACAATCAGAGCAAGAGCCCTGCTGGGCCAGGCTTGGTGTTGCACACCTTTAATCCCAGCACTCAGGAAGCTGAGGTAGGAGGATCCCTGTGAGTTCAAGGCCATCCTGGGCTACAGAGTAAGATCCTACCTTGGGAAAAAAAGAGCCTTTCTTGTTCCCTTCCCTCTAGTCCTCACTATGAGCCAAATCTACCATGAAAATCCTTACTCTTGGGGCTGGGAAGATGGCTTTGGGCAAAATGCTTGCCATAGTCATGAAGTCCTGAGTTTGGATCCTCAGAACCCACCTAAAAATGCTGGGCATGGTGGTACATACTATAATCCCAGCACTGGGGAGGTGAGAGGAGGATCCCTAAGGTTCACTGGCTTACCTAACTGTCAAGCTCCAGGTTTAGCAAAAGACCCCATCTCAAAGAATAAGGTGGAGAGAGAGGAAGAAACCATACATCAACTTCTGGTCTCCACATGCTCTAACGCATAGCTCGCACGCACACACAACTCATAGTTCCCTCTACCCACAGTGCACTAGGAATGCCAGGATCCTCACACACCGCCTCCAACAGCCCTACCTTCACTTACCCACTGGCTTAGTGGAGAGGGCAGGGTGTCCTGCAGACAAGGAAGAGGCCAGGGGCCCCTGTGGTCTCAGGGTGTGGTCCCTCTGGGCCTCTGGAGCCAAGTCCAGCCTCCTGCTGGTATTACTAGTGTCTCTCACTAGGCTCAGGGGTGGAGGCAGGACCTAAGGGACAGAGTCTGGTGTCACTGCATTGACCCTCAGCCCAGGAGGCTGGACCTCCTCACAGCGGGGGGACAGAGATCCAATCTCCCAGCTCCTCAGTAAACTGAAAGGGACAGTCAGGGAGACATCTGAGCCCTCCCACCCATCCTCCTGAAAGCCTAACTTTGTGCTTCCACATAGAAAGCTAGGCCAAGATTCTCACTCTGGTGTTCAAAGCTCAATGGGTGGCCTCAATCTTTCTTTCTGTAAAGTATTACTACATCTAACTTTGGGTAGCTAATTACTAAGCCTCCCCAGCAGCCCTGCATGGTAAAGACAAGCACAGAGCAATAATCTCTACCTAAAACCTAGGGCTTGGCTGAGTTATGGTCATAGTAGAGCACTTACCTAGCATGCACAAAGCCCTGGGCTCCATCTCCAGCACAACAAAACAACCCCTGCCATGCACACCTTTATTCCCAGCAGAGGCAGGAGGATCACTGTGAGTTCGAGGCCGGCCTGAGACTACATAGTGAATTCCAGGTCAGCCTAGGATAGAGTGAGAGCCTACCTTGAAACCTCCCACAAGAGAAAAAAAAAGCCAACCATGGTGGCACACACCCATAATCCCAGTATTTGAGAGGTAGAGACAGGAGGGTCATGAGTTCAAGACCAGCCTGGGCTACATAAGATTGTCCTTTTTTTTTATGGTTTTGTTTTTTTGAGATATAGTCCCTCTAGCTGATAACCTGAAATTCACTATGTAGTCTCAGGCTGACCTCAAACTCAGATTGATCCTCTTTATCTCTGCATCCCAAGTGCTGGGATTACAGGCATGCCCCACTATTTCCGGTTTGAGATTGTCTTAAAAAAAAAAAAAAAGCCAAGCCAAAAAAAAATCACAAATGTCCCAAAATTCAGAAGGCAGATTGCAGGCACAGGCATAGGCTATTTTTAGACTTCACTGGGTAACATGCATGACTATAGGGCCCTAGGAATATTCACAAGACTTGAGCTGGAGAGATGGCTCAACAGTTAGGGGCACTTGCTTGGAAAGCCTACAGCCTGGGTTCAATTCCCAGGCACCCGCGTAAAGCGGACGCACAAGGTGTGGCGCCCACATCACCTTGTCTGTCTCTCTCAAATAAAAATATTTAGACTTGGATCAATAGCCCATTATCACGTTTTGACCCACAGAGGAGCTGGAGCGGGCAGAATTTCGGCGGGTAAGCGATCTACGGAGAGAGAGAAGGCTCCTGCACGGTTCGTGTCCGCTCCCGGGGTTACCTGCTGCTGGCCGTCCCCGGCCTCGGGGCACAGGCGCTCCAGGCGGGCGATGACGCCGCTCTGCCGGCGCACCAGCTGCTCCAGCTCTCGGAACCTGTCCTCCAGCTGCTGCAACCGCGCGGACGGCAGCCGCGCCTCCCAGGACGCGTTGAGGATCAGCTCGCGCAGCTGAGCGGCAGGCCCCGCCCCCGGCGCAGGCTCCGCCCCCGGCGCAGGCTCCGCCCCCGGGCGCGCGCGCATCTCCCCAGCCGCCATCATCAGTTTCTGCAGCTCGTTCAGCAGCGCCTCGTGCTGACCCACGCGCATGCGCAGCGCCGCCACCTCGCTGGCGTTGGCGGCCTCCGGGCGGGGTGTCGCCTTGGGAGGTCGGCTCCAGCAGATGGCACCCGTGAACTTCTCCTGGGGGAGCACGAAGGTGTAGGTGCAGCGGGCGGCGTCCACCCGCGCCCGCCACGCGCCCAGCAGGAGCAGTAGCTGCAGAGCGCGCAGGCCCGGTCTCTCCATGACCTGTGTGGCAAAGAAGAGGTGACACTGGACGCTGAGCGGCGACCTCGTGCATGAATTCAGCAATGCAAAATTCAGATTTTGCGTTTGCTCGGCTGTGGATTAGAACCCAGAGCCTTATGCATGCTTAAGCAAGCGTTCCACCCACTGCGCCACATCTGCAGTGGGATGCCAGGCCCCTGGCACTCTAGGCATGGCTCATCATCAAGCATCTTTTCTGTGCATGTGTGTTCATTTGTAAGTGTGCAAGTGTGTGTATGCATGCTTGTGTGTGTGTGTGTGTGTACGATTGCAGTCTTTCAGCCACTCAGAAGGGGACATGCATGCCTGGGTGCATGTGTGGCTTGCACATGCCCCTTGTCACCTCTGAATTTCCCTAGAGCCAAAGCAACAAATCTTGGGCCCACACACTCGCGTGCATCCCGTGGTCTTCCTCATCCACTTGTGCCAGCGAGCAGCCCTGCCTCCGTGGGAGTGAAGTCCAGTTGTGGGAAACAGCACTAAACCTCTAGGAAGATCCGGGCACGTTAGAGCTGGAAGTAGGGGAGGGAGGGAGCCTCTGAACACGCTTGAGCCTTAGCCCTCACGAGGCTGAGGAAGAGGACTGCTGTGAGTTGGAGGCAAGCCTGGGCTAGAATGAGACCCTGTCTCAGGAAAAGACCCCAAGTAAAGCGCTCAAGGAAGAGGCCGAGGGCCAGTAGCGTTCCAGGCAGAGCAAAGAGCAAATTCAAGGTCCCGAATTTGACCGTTGTCTTCGATATGTCCAAGAAATAAACAAGGAGGCCTGGGAGGGTGGATAGAATGAGCAGGAGAGCAGGGCAGAACAGCGCGCAGGGCCTTGTGGACCATTAGGAGGACTTGGGGGCCATGGAGGATTCTGAGCTGGAGAAGGAAACATTGCTCATTGTACTTCCACATCAAGCAGGAGATCCCAAGGGTAGGGCAGGGTCTTCTCTCTTCCTGGCATGGATGGCCAACACATGCTTCTACTCAAGAGCCATGGAGCATGGGGGCGGGAGTGTGTGTCTAGGGGTGCCTGCACAGTCATCCTTCAGTGAGCAAGATGCTTGCCAGCCCGCCCCACCCACACCCACACCCAAGCTGAAGCAGGTTTCTCCCAATAAGTGGCCCCCAGCTCCGCCTGCGACCCACCCTCTCACCTTGCAAGGCCAAGATCCTGAGGTTTGTGGCAGTCACTAGAAATCCGAGGAATTGCTGAGAGGCTGAGAGACTCTGAGATAGGGGTAGGAAGACGCAAAGAAAAGGCGTGCAAGCCACCCCCATCCACCAAGCCTGGGAGCCTGGGTGCGGAGCAAGTATAAATATTTAGCATTTCAGCCGTGAGAACGGAGGCAGAATTACCAGACGTCCCTGGCCAGGCCACCAGAGCTTGATAACAGAGGCCAGCGGCCTCCTCAAGTCTCGCTCTTCCTCCCAGACGCCCACAAGAGGAGCATGGGAGGACACAGGCCGATTGGACCTTGGGATCCTGACCCAGAAAACCACGCCACACTTACAAGAATAAGATGAGGGCTGGAGAGATGGCTCAGCAGTTAAGGCACTTGCCTCCAGTGCTTAAGGCCCTGGGTTCAATTCCCCAGTACCCACATAAGCCAGACAGACCCACAAGGTGGTGGCCCTTGTGCTCTGTCTCTCTCTCTTGGTGTATCTCTGCTTGAAAATGAATAAATAAAAATTTAAAAAAAAATTAAACCCAACCCTCATGTCAAGGCCCTGAAAATACACTGGGGGGGGGGGGGTTTCCCTGGATTCCAAAAAATAAATAAATAAGATGAGCACCAGTGAGTACCTACTGGGTGTCGGGGCAGCACACTTTATATCACATTTACTCCAAGCAATCAGGCTGGGGTGTGGCTCAGAGGTAGAGCTCCTGCCTAGAATCCACAGTGAGGACTGGGGCGTGGTTCAGAGGTAGCTCCTGCCTAGAATCCACAGTGAGGGCTGGGGGCGTGGTTCAGACGTAGAGCTCCTGCCTAGAATCCATAGGGAGGCTGGGGTGTGGCTCAGGGGTAGAGCTCCTGCCTAGAATCCAGTGAGGGGCTGGGGACGTGGTTCAGAGGTAGAGCTCCTGCCTAGAATCCACAGTGAGGGCTGGGGGTGTGGCTCAGGGGTAGAGAGGACTGACCTAATGTGAGTTAGGAATTGCAGTTGATTCCCAGCAAACACACACAAACTAAAAACAATTCTAGCACTTAGGATGCAGAGGTAGGAGGACGTATATGAGGTCAATGCCAGCCTGGACTAGAGTGAAACCCTACCTCAAAGGGAAAAAAAAATAGCCAAAGGGAGGGTAGGCACAAAACAGCCTTGATATTCATGATTTTGTAAGTGTCTGATAATACCTACACATAATGAAAAGATGACACCGAAACACAACAGAGACTAATTGAGAGGGAGAAGAAATATGGGTGAGAGAGTGAGTGGTGAAGGAATAATGGTATAATGGTTTATGGTCTGTAATTATGGAAGCTATCAATAAAAAGTTAAACAAAAACGGACTCAGCTGGACATGATAGCTTTCACCTAATATCCCAGATGAGGTAGAAGGATTGTGATCACGTGGCTAAACCAGGTGTGGTGGCAGACCCCTTTAATCCAGCACTCAGGAGACACAGGTAGGATTGCAGTGAGTTTGAAACCACCCTGAGATTGCAAAGTGACTTCCAGGTCAGTATGGGTTAAAGTGAGATCCTACCTCGAAAAAAAAAAATCACATGGCTGAGGATGGCAGTACACACCTGTCATCCCCTGTCATCCCAGCACGCGGGAGGTGAAGACAGGAGAATCAGGTGTTCAAGGTCATCAGCTACATTGTCAGTCTAGGTCCAGCCTGGATTGCATCGACCCTGCCTCAACACACACACACACACACACACACACACACACACACACACACACACACACACACACACACGCAACACAACTTAAATGGAAATATTTATAGATTTATGTTCTGAGCATGTCAGAAATGTCCTCAGGGTCAAGCAGACACACAGTGACCCCCAGATGCTCACCTGCCCCACCATGGATTCTCAGTTTATATCACAATCACTCAGTCACGATTTTGCCTCCATCAAACTACACAGCAACAGAACAGAGGCAAATAACAAGAGGGATAAAGAGGTCACACAGAGAGGCCCCCACCCCACAAGACAAGCAGAGCAGACCCGCACATCACTTCCTTATTTCACACCTCAAGCTCTTTGTAATGGGTACTCCCAGATCTGAGGGCAGCTGCCAGTTTGGGGGAATATATCAGTTACTTTCTCATTGCTGAGACAGAATATCTAACAAAAGTCAGTTTGAGGGAAGAAGGGTTTATTTTGGCAGGGAAGACATGACAGCAGGAGTTCAAGGCAGCAGGCCACATTTAACAGAGAAGAGGAGATGAATGCTGGGGCCTGCCCAGCTCTCCCCTTTGTGTACAATTCTGGATCCCTTGGGGGTGGGGATGGGGACGACCACAGTTAAAGCGGGTCTTCCTACCTCAATTAGCCCAATCAAAATAATGCGGGTGCTTTTAGATCCTGTCAAATTCACAGTTGATATAATCCACCACCAGGAGGAAGCTAGCGCCTTCACGTTAAGACTGGGGCTGTGAGTGGAAAGAGATAGGCAGTTTCACAAAGCCACATTTTGCCCAAAATTTCCAGAAAATAGTGTGAAGTGTCCACCTTCAGCTCATACACAGACAGAAACCCTGGGGAGGAGAGCTGGCCCTCGGGAGCCGATAAGACCAAGAGCAGCAACTGTCAGGGTCCCGTCCCCTGGCTGGAAGCACCCAAGTGTGCAGGGCAGCGTGCCAGGCGTCAGCACACCACTTCCCTTCGTTGGCAGGGCAGGGAGACAAGACCCAAGGCTTGGGATACTTTAGGAGCCTCAGAGCGGGTAAAAAATAGTTGTTAAATTGAATGGCTGGGAGTGGGAGGCTGAGGCAGGAGGATGGCAGGTTCAAGCCTAACCTGGGATACATAGCTTAGACTGAACACTGAAGAGAAAGTCAAGAGGCGGCCCTGGGCATTGGGCATACCTATCTCAGGACTCAGGAGGACAGGAAGATCACTGAGTTCCAAGTCAGATTGGGCTAGAGTGAGACTGCTTAATCCCTGCCCACAAAATAAAATGAAAAAGAGTGGGGGAAAGAACTGGGAGGAATGGAAGAAACAAGGAAAGGAGAAAAAATAATATGTAAAAGGGCTGGAGAGATGGCTCAGTGCTTGAAGAAGCTTGCTTGCAAAGCCTGGTGGCTCAGGGTTGAATCCCCAGTGCCCACATAAAGCCAGATGCATAAGTGCTGCATGCATCTGGTGGTTTTTTGCAGCAGCAGGAGGCCCTGATGCACCAATTCTTTCTTTCTCCTCTCTCTGCTTGCAAATAAAATATTTAAAAAATAATTTGGGAAAACAAGCATTTAAAAAGGTGGCACTAGGTGTGGTGCCCACTCCTTTAATCCTAGCACTCAGGTGCAGAAGTAGGAGAATCGCTGTGAATTCGAGGCCAGCCTGGGACTATAGAGAAGCTTCAGGTCAGCCTGGGCTAAAGTGAGACTGACCCTACCTCAGAAAAGAAAAAAGAATGTGCTAGGAAAGGTGGCACATGCCTTAATTCCAGCAATCAGGAGGCTGGGGTAGGAGAATGGACATGAGTTGGAGGCCAGCCTGAGCTACAGAGTGAATTCCAGGTCATCATGGGTTAGTGTAAACCCCTGATTAAAAAAAGAAGACGGTGTGAGCGTAGTGGCACAGGTCTTTAATCCCAGCCCTGGGGAGGCCGTGAGTTCAAGGCCACCCTGAGACTCCATAGTGAATTCCAGCCTGGGCTACATAATAAACTAGAGGAAGAGAGGCGGGCGTGGTGGTGCACGCCTCCAATCCCACCAGAGGGAGAAGGGTCTCTGAGTTCGAGGTCAACCTGGGGTACAGGTGAGATTCCAAGAAAATAAAGAAAAGACTGACAAAATAAGAGAGAAAAGAAGGAAGAAAGGAGGGAAGTAAGAAGGGAGGAAGGAAAGAGGCTCTCATGGCTGGATTAAATGAGGAAGGATAGAACTAAACACGGCGCGGCCCCTCCCGGTTTCCATAGAAACAGGCCGCGCGTCTCCATAACAACGTCTGCACTGCTGTCCGCCCACCTCCTCTGGGCCGCGGCGCGACGGCCCGTCAGGCGACGTCATCACCCTGCGCGCCGGAAGGGAGACCCTGGCCGGCCGCGTGAGCGCCGGGGAGCCGGAAGTGACGGCGGAGGCGTCCTCGTGGAGGAGAAGGCGGCATGGGGCAGTCGGGGCGGGTGAGACCGGGCGGCCCGCGGGCCGGGGGAGGCGCGGGGACCCGGCCGAGGTCTCGGCCGGCCGCTCACCGTTCTGTCGTCCCCGCAGTCCCGGCACCAGAAGCGCGCGCGCGCCCAGGCGCAGCTCCGCAACCTCGAGGCCTACGCCGCGCAGCCGCACTCGTTCGTGTTCGCCCGAGGCCGCGTGGGCCGCAGCGTCCGGCAGCTCAGCCTGGACGTGCGGCGGGTCCTGGAGCCGCTCACCGCCACCCGCCTGCAGGTGTGGGGACGGGGCGGGCAGAGCTCAGGGCACCGCGTCGCGTGGAACCGCGCGCGATGGCCTCCCTGCAGCCGGGGGAGACCGTCCCGTCGGCTTGTTGACCTCCCGAGTGTCGGCAGGAAGGTCGTGAGTTTGAGACCAGAGGCGGGCTGGCGTGTTACCCAGCATGCTCCAGGCTCTGGGTTCAGCTAGGGATCCGACTAGAACAGGCTCCTTTGCTCAGCGTGTGTGTGTCTGTCCCTTTCTGTGATGTGCAGGTTCGCAAGAAAAACTCGCTGAAGGACTGCGTGGCTGTGGCCGGGCCTCTCGGTGTCACACATTTCCTGATCCTGAGCAAAACAGACACCAGCGTCTACTTGGTGAGTGATCGCCGCAGCCTTCCCGTCCCCTGAGCCCCTCGGTTCCCATCTCCTGATGAACCCACGTGCCTCTGAGCCGCCGTGATCCTGGCTTCAAAGTAAACGCTCTGAAGAGATGGAATCCCTTCTCTTGGCCCCGCACGCACGTGCGCCCTGGACAGAGCGCTCCCCTCACCCGTCTTCTCTCCGCAGAAACTGATGCGCCTTCCCGGAGGCCCCACTCTGACCTTCCAGATCAACAAGGTGAGTTAGGAGTTTGCAGGGCCTCTGGTATTGGTGGTATTGACAGTGTGGGTAGTAATGCCCCCATCCTCCCCTGCAGTTCGCGCTGGTGCGGGATGTGGTCTCCTCCCTTCGCCGCCACCGCATGCATGAGAAGCAGTTTGCTCACCCGCCCCTCCTAGTGCTCAACAGCTTCGGCCCACAGGGAATGCACGTGAAGCTCATGGCTACCATGTTCCAGAATCTCTTCCCTTGCATCAACGTGCACAAGGTGGGTGGGGCTGTGAGGCTCCAGGTGGGAGGGGGGTAGGCACTGCGACCCTGTCCAGCTCCATTGTACAGAGCTGGGAATGAGGCTCACACAAAGTCTGAATGGCTTTTGTTTGGGGGAGTTTTGGGGTTTGGTGGTGTGGGTCAGTCATGCTAAGTGACTGTGGTTGTGTTTTACTAAGGAAATGTGCATGTATGTATGCCTATGGAGACCAGCCTCTCAGATAAGCTACCTTTTTTTTTTTTTTTTTTTTTTTTTTTTTTTTTTTTTTTTTTTTTTTTTTTTTTTTTTTTGGTTTTTCGAGGGGTCTCGCTCTAGTCCAGGCTGACCTGGAATTCACTATGTTGTCTCAGGGTGACCTCGAACTCACGGCCTCTGCCTCCCGAGTGCTGGGATTAAAGGCGTGCGCCACCATGCCTGGCTAAGCTATCTACCTTTTTGAGACAGAATTTCTCATTGGCTTGTAGCTCACTAATTAGGCTGTTCAGAGAGACCCAGATTTCCTCCTGCCTCCACCTCCCCAGTGGTGGTGGTGAGCGGGTGGGGCAAACCAGAATGGGGCTGTACCAGGTTCTCCAGCCACTGTACCAAGCCTGGCTTTAAGAGTAAGCTTTTTATAAGAAAACTGACAGGTGGTATAGTGGTCTTTGGGACCAGGATTTCTAGCCCGTGCCCCAGCTCACAGGCCTCTCTTCCCTGCAGGTGAACCTGAACACCATCAAACGCTGTCTCCTCATCAACTATAACCCCGACTCCCAGGAGCTCGACTTCCGCCACTAGTGAGTGCTGGGGGAGGGGGGTTGTGTGAGGGTGCCCAGTGCGGATGATGAGCACGCTGCTGCTGAGACCACGTGATTGTTCAGTGTCAAAGTAAACGCCCTGACGCACTGGGAGGGGAGGACTCGGCTTGGCCCAGGACTGGCCACCAACCCCGCCACCCCTGCAGCAGCATCAAGGTGGTCCCTGTGGGCGCCAGCCGGGGCATGAAGAAGCTGCTGCAAGAGAAGTTCCCCAACATGAGTCGTCTGCAGGACATCAGCGAGCTGCTGGCCACGTGAGCAGAGTGGGGGTCCCCAGTGCAGTCTCACCAGCCTGGGTGCCCTGCTGAGCCCTCTTGTTCCCTGCGCAGGGGTGCAGGGCTGTCCGAAAGCGAGGCCGAGCCAGATGGGGAGCACAACATTGCTGAGCTGCCCCAGGCCGTGGCGGGCAGGGGCAACATGGCTGCCCAGCAGAGCGCCATCCGGCTCACAGAGATCGGCCCACGGATGACCCTGCAGCTCATTAAGATCCAGGAGGGCCTGGGCAACGGCAACATCCTCTTCCACAGCTTTGGTGAGGGGTGCGGTGTGGAGGCCGTGGGGTGGGTGGGTGGTGCCCCAGCCCGCAGGGATGTGGAAGTCACGAATTGACCCTGCCAGTGCACAAGACGGAGGCGGAGCTGCAGGCCATCCTGGCGGCCAAGGAGCAGAAGCTGCGGCTCAGGGCGCAGCGGCAGGAGCAGCAGGCCCTGAACGTGCAGCGCAAGCAGGAGCGGCGCGACGCCCACAAGTGCGTGCGTGCGGGGAGGGCGGTGCGGGGTGCACCCACGCAGCGGGCTCCGGCTCACCCCACACCCCCTCGCACCTAGGAAGAAGAGCCTGGCAGGCATGAAGCGCAAGCGACAGGCTGATGGGGATAGTGAGGCCGAGGACCCCGGGGCGCCACCCGAGACTGATGGGGCCAGCCGGCCAGAGGATGAGGAGGATGAGGCCGAGTACTTCCGCCAGGCTGTGGGGGAGGAGCCTGATGAGGGTACGCAGGGTCCCTGCATTTGGCATGGGGGTTAGCTTGGTTCCCAAGGGACCCTGACACCACCACCCCCTCTTTGCAGACATGTTCCCCCAGACCAAGCGGAAAAGGCCAGCGCAGGCGGGGCCTCCGGGCAAGAAGCAGAGACGTGGTCGAGGAGGCGGTGGCCACGGCAACAATTGGCGACCACCTAAGGCCCGGGACAGGCCAGGAGCCCAGGCCAAGAAGCCAAAGCCCAGAGCGCGAGCCCCGGGCCCAGGCCAAGGCAAGCCACCCAGGAGAGGGGCCTGAGCCCCCTGTGGACAGAACATGGACGCCCCAGATTGGGGCCCGGAGCTGACTGCCCGGATTCCTTTCATAAAGGAACTCTCTCTCCTTCCCTGCAATAAAACCTGATTGAGATCCCTGTGGGGTCTGTTCTTGCTGGGAACCCGGTGCAATGGAGGGGGGGAGGGTGCCCCAGCTTGAGGCAGACAGGCCTTGTGCAAAGAGGAAGTGGCTGGGGGTTGCCGGAGGCTGCTGTGGGACTGGGAGTGGCCATGGTGCTGGGAACCCGGCAGGGGCTGCACATAATCTCAGCCGCCAGGGAGCTGTGCACAAGCAGGCCATGGATGCCACCCCAGGTGAGGAGCCAGTCCTCAAGTCAGGGGACAGAACTATTTGGAAGCTCCAGGACCTTGGAGGCGGGTGGGGGGTCAGTAAGCTGAGGCTGAGTGGCGTGGGTGAAAGGGTCCCAGCTCCCCTGCCTGTTACTATCCTGGCTGTTCTGGGAGCAGGTTGTGCACAAGCTGAGAGCTGCACAAGGAGGGGTTTCCTGCCTGTCCGGAGACTGATTGCAGGGAAGGCATGCAGCAGCGGAGCCACGGCTCCTGCAAGGCTGTGGAAAATGGATTTTTGGGGAGAGATTGATGTGGCCAGGGCCTCCCTTGTGGCGGGCCTGAGCTCCTAGA
Organism: Zapus hudsonius; assembly: GCA_004024765.1. Lineage (NCBI taxonomy): Eukaryota > Metazoa > Chordata > Mammalia > Rodentia > Dipodidae > Zapus > Zapus hudsonius. The sequence goes on from PVHP010007109.1 coordinate 21,818, forward strand.
CAGCAATGGCCTTTACAAGACTGGGTGGGGCCGCGCCACCTAGTGGTCGTGGAGCTGCGCACGCACTTTTTTTTTTTTAATTTTATTTACTTTCAAGCAGAGAGAGAGAAGACCATGGCCACCACCTTGTTGGTCTGGCCCATGTGGGTCCTGGGGAATTGAACCCGTGGCCTCAGGCACTGCAGACAAGTGCCCTAACCACTGAGCCATCGCTACAGCCCTGCGCACGCACTTCTAACAGACTGGGCTCCAACCTTGAACCCCATGGCACTGGGTGCTCACTGCAGCCTTAATGTGCAGACCCCAAGGGCTCAGGCCCTCTGGCTGCCAGCCAGTCAATCCTTCAGGACACACCAGAAAGTGGCTGTGTTCCCAAACTCCATCTGCAGAGGAAGATGGGTCCTTCCAGAAGTGGCAGAGACCTGCATGCAGACATGCAGCCTCAGCTTGCACAAGCAAGAATAGTTGTAGATATAGGGTGAGGGCAGGAGCCCTGCTGAGATGAAAGGGGCTCAGCTGGTGACACTCTCCACCCACAGGTGCCAAGCCTTGCCCAAACAACTTCTCAGAAGCTGCCTACCGCAAGCTCAGTGCCTTCCAGGAGGAATTTCTTTGGCCCATCCTGGTGGCCGAGTTCCTGGTGGCGCTGGTTGGCAATGGCCTGGCACTGTACCGCTTCCTCACCCGGGAGCAAAGGCCATGGCACCCAGCTGTGGTCTTCTCAGTGCAGCTGGCAGTCAGCAACCTGTTCTATGCGCTGACACTGCCTCCACTGGCCACCTACTTCTACCCTCCCAAGAACTGGAGCTTCGGGGAGGCAGCCTGCCGCCTGGAGCGCTTCCTTTCCACCTGCAACCTGCTGGGTGGTGTCATCTTCATCACCTGCATCAGCCTCAACCGCTACCTGGGAGTGGTGCACCCCTTCTTCACCCGCAGCCACCTGCAGCCCAAGCATGCCTGGGCCGTCAGTGCCATGGGCTGGGCCCTGGCGGCCCTACTGGCCACTCCCATGCTTGGCTTCTCCCACCTGAAGCAACCTCCAAGGGCAGGGGTGTGCAGCATGGCCAGGCCAGAGGACTGTGTCCAGTGCCTGGGGACAAGTGATGAGAGCCAGCTGGCAGCCTACAGAGCCTACAGCCTGGTGCTGGCAGTACTGGGGGGCATCCTACCACTGCTGCTTACACTGATAGCCTACGGGGTCCTGGGACGGGCAGTCCTGCGCAGCCACAGCATGGCTTCCGCTGAGAAGCTGCGTGTGGTGGTGCTGGTGGCCAGTGGTGTGCTCCTCTATGCCAGCTCCTATGCACCCTACCACATCATGCGGGTGCTCAATGTGGATGCCCGGCAGCGCTGGCTGGCCCGCTGCCCAGGCTTCACAAGTGTGGAGCAGGCTGTGGAGGCCCTAGAGCTGGGACCCTACTTGGGCTACCAGGCCTCACGCAGCCTTGTGCCCCTGGCCACCTGCATACACCCACTGCTCTACATGGCTGTGGCACCTAGCCTGGGCTGCCACCGCTGCTGGCACGGAAACCACAAGGCCAAGAGCCCTGGCCAAGCCCTACCTCTCACCGTCACAACTGGCCATCCAACCTCAAGCCAAACCTACGACTGACCTGACTGACCTCCCTCCCCTAAGCCTGCTTCAGTCACAGGGTACCAAGAGGCCTCCTGTGTCCATGTCAGCCATGGTTATCTCCCCACACACCCTCCCTATAAGGACAGGTAGAAAGGAGGGTTGGCTTCCTGGCCCCTGGGGAGGTGACATGACCACAAGCACGCAGAATGCTTTAAGTCTTTTTATTGCTCTCGGAGTCTGCTTTCTGTCCCCTAAGGTCTGGGTAGTGGCGGTGGTGACATCAGGTGGCTCAGTTGGTTGACGGCCTGGAGAGAGGGAAGGAGAGAGAAGAGGTGAGGATGCAGGCCTGAGGGCTTCCCCTTGAAGGGCAGCAGTTGCCCAGAGCCCTGGCAGTAGATCCCAGCGGACGCACATGCAGGTGGCCACCTACTCCCTTGGAAGGATTTCTACAAAAGAACAATAAAGGACTATCCTCTCAGAACAGGCCTATGACTCCTAAACTGGTACAGGGCACAGCAAGCCTGGGTGCAGGGCACAGAGAGTGCCAGGGAGAGGTGTCAGGCAGGCAGGATTCTTACTTGGCCCACTCAACGTTGAGGATGAGATGGTCGTAGCCGAAGCCAGACACACCAGCGATGGCACGAGCAGCATCCTCCCGGCGGTGGAAACTGATGAAGGCGAATCCCTAGGGGAGGGGCAGAGGCAGGGTCAAGAACCAGGACCAAGGACTCCCACATACCAACCAACCCAAGCCACCCACCTTGGACTGGCCAGTGGTCTTGTCCTTGGCCAGGTAAATGCGGGAGATGGAGCCAAAGGGCCGGAAGAGCTCCTGTAGGTCAGTCTCCCGTGTGTCTTCAGACAGATTGGTGACACGAATGGTGGCATTGTCATCGGCTGTGTGGGCAAGGTGAAGCTGCGGTGAGAGGCAAGGCAAGGCAAGCCCAGCCCAGCCCACGCACAGGACGCAGAGATAATTAGAGGGCTTGGGGATGTTTGTCCACAACTGAGGCCCAAGTCTCTCACCTCTGCGGTTGGGCTGCATGGACTCCCCACGGCGGCTGGCCCCGTCCCGGAGGCTTGGTGGCACATACTTCCCTGTCTTGTTCTGGGCAGCCTGCACTGGCTCCAGCTCTGGAGAACAAAAGACTGTCACACTCGGCCCCACCCTGGAGCCTGGAACACAGCCCTGCCAAATGACACCAGTGACCCTGTGCACCCAACCACGGGCATCAGGGGTCATCCTTTGAGGCCCTAGAGTCACATCCAGGAAGCCAACACCCTCCAAGAGCCCAGGTGATAATACTGGCAGAACGCCCACAGGGACAGACTCGGTCCCAGGTGTCCACAGTGTCTAGGTGTTAATGTCAATACACAGTGGCCATGACCAGGTTGCATGTGCATGGTGGGTGACAAGTATGACTCCATGCAGGTCACAGGAGGAAGCAGCCCACACAGGCCACCTGCAGCCCTTGTTAAGGACTTGAATCATAGACTTGCACAGATATGTGCATGCACACGCATTCATGAGGCAGCAACATGCATGTCCTACATGCGTGCACATGTAATGGTCTCCACAGTGAGAGTCACTCATATAGAAAACAACTGTCCCCCGAGCTCATTCGGCAGCTGCCCACACAGGTTCTTCCCACTGAGTGGCCAAGGACACATGCCAGCAGCCAGTGACAACCAAGGAATCAAGGAGGTCCACACCTCCTGGCAGCTTCTCCTTCTCGCCAGTGGACAGGCCCAGCTGCTCAGCCAGCTCCTTCTGCATGGGCCCCAGTGTGTCCTTGTAGGGGCAGCGGGTGGTCCAGTGGTCACCCTTGCAGATGCGGCAGGACACAATCTTCTGGCCCTTGAGTTTGTTCATCGGGTCCTCCTCCTCCTGGCAGTTCAGGTCCTGGGCGGGGGGAGGGGCAGACAGGAGTGGTTCAGGGGAACTATCTCACCCCAGCCAAGGCCACCACCCCAAGTCACCCCACTCACCTCTTTGCTGGTGATGAATGTCATGGAGACGTCATCACTAACTGTGGTTGTGGCCACGTTGGGCCCTGGTGGGTCAAACTCAGAATTCCCAAATTTCTTCCAGTTCTGGGATCAGGGAGGAACAGGGGCACAGGTGAGGATAAAGGGAAGTGGGGTCTCACAGTGAGGCACCCCAGGCCTACAGAATGCCAGGGTCTTGAATCTGACATTTCACTCTCCCCAGATGTCTACTGGGAAGCAGAGACCTTCAACCAAACTAAAGTTCCAAGTAGAAGAGACTCAGGGGGCTGAGGAGATGGCTCAGTAGTTAAAGGCATTTGCTTGCAAAGCCTATTGGCCTGGACCCCATCACCCCAGCAACCACATAAAGCCAGAAGCACAAAGTGGCACATGTATCTAAATCTCGCTTGCAGCAGCAAAGGGCCCTGGCATGTCCACACTTTTTTTCTCTGCTCACAGAAATAAATGAATAGGCCAGGCATGGTGGCACATGCCTTTAATCCCAGTACTCGGGGGAGAAGGGCGCAGAGGTAGGAGGACCACTGTGAGTTTGAGGCAACCCTCAGAGTACATCGTGAATTCCAGGTCAGCCTGGGCTAGAGCGAGACCCTACCTCAAATAAATAAATATTTTTAAAATAAAGAGATTCAGGGTAGGACAGGGGACAGTTGCACTGCTGGCAATACCCAGGGCAGACCCGCGAGCCCACTCCCACCAGCAATGATGCCTGTGGTGGTACAGGGATCACCCACATTGAAGGGGCTCTGAGCCTTGCCTTTCCACTATAAAATGGGGGCCACGGGGCTGGAAAGACAGCTCAGTGGGAAGAGCACTTGCTGAGCAAGTATGAGGGCCTAAGTTCAATCCCCAGCACCCACATAAAAAACTGGGCATGGCTGTAACCCCAATGCTAAAGCAGGTGGAGACAGGAGGATTGCTAGTTTACCAGTGGTTTAAGCGAGACTCCATCTAAAGGAATAAAGTCAAGCGTGATACCTGATACCTTTCTCTGGACTTCACACGTGTGCATATGTGGTGTACACATATGCACACACATGTACATATACCACACACCCCCCCCCAAAAAAAATAGAAAAAAAAAAAAAAAGAGCCGGGCGTGGTGGTGCATGCCTTTAATCCCAGCACTTAGGAGGACTGCTATGAGTTTGAAGCCAGCCTAGGACTACAGAGTGAGTTCCATGTCAGCCTGAGCTAGAGGGAGACCCTATCTAGGGCGGGGCAGGGGGGGGGTACTGGGGAGACAGCTGAATGCTTAAACGTACTGACCTGCAAACCTTGTCAAACCAGGCCCGATTCCCCAGTACACATCATTTAAAGCCAGATGCAAAAATGGCGCATGCCTCTGGAGTTTGCAGAAACAAGAGGCCCTGGTGTGCCCATACATTCACACACATGTGTACAAACACACAATCTAGCAAATATATATTTTTTTAAACAAGGAGAACAATGCTTCCTCCCACCCACTGGTCTGGAGATCAGGTTAAGAAGCGTGCTCCAGGCCGGGCATGGTGGCACATGACTTTAATCCCGGCACTCGGGAGACAGAGGTAGGAGGATCACCATGAGTTCAAGGTGAATTCCAGGTCAGCCTGGGCTAGAGTGAGACCCTACCAAAAAGAATGTAAAGAAGCGTGCTCCGCTCAGTGCCTGGTGTGGGGCCCTGCACTAGAACAAAGCACAGCATGGCATGCTGCCTCTTCCAGAAAGCCCTCCACAGAAGGGAAACAGAAGACCACTGCAAGGGAGGGTTTGCTGGGCTCTGCTTCTCCAGGAGACAGGCCAAGAGGAGTAGGAACCCAAGGCCTGGGGCTGGGGAGATGGCTGAGCAGTAAAGCACTTGCCATGCAGACATGAGAACCAGAGTTCAAATCCTCAGCACCCACATAAATACTGGGCAGGTAATCCCAGTGCTGTCCGGAGTGGAGACAGGAGACCCCTGGGTCAGGCTGGCTCGCTAGACTAGCTTAATTGGTGAACTCTAGGTTGAAGTGAAAGGCCCAGCGCCTCAGTAATAAGGGGGAGAATGATCAAGAATGATACCCAATGTCAATCTCTGGCCTCCACACACCTACAAACATGTGAACATATATACACACATGTATGTACACATAAGAAAAAAAGTACTTTGGAGGCTGAAAAAAAGATTTCAAGTTTGAAACAAGCTCAGGCTACAGAGCAAGCACCCCTGTCTCAAAAGTGGGGGGGGGGGCTGAAAAGGGGCTGGAGAGATGGCTCAGCAGTTAAGGCATTACCTGAGGAGCCTAAGGACCAGGTTCAATTCCCCAGCACCCACACAGAGCCATTTGGAGTCAGTTTGCAGCAGCTGGAGGCCCTGGTGCCACCTCTCTCTGTCTGTCTCTCTTCTATCACTCTCTGCTTACAAATAACTATTTTTAAAAATCTCATCTATTCCAGGCTGGAGTCATGGCTCAGCAGTTAAGGCGCTTGCCTGCAAAGCCTAAGGACCTGGGTTCGATTCCTCAGTACCCACATAAAGCCAGATGCACTGGGTGGTGCATGCATCTGGAGTTTGTTTGCAGTGACTGGAGGTCCTGGTGCACCCATTCTCTCTGTCTATCTCTCCCTGCTTGCAAATAAGTAAATAAAATTCTAAAAAACAAACAAACAAAAATCTCATCTATTCCTTCAGGCCTTCAGGACCCCACAAGAGTGAAAATATCTAAATTCTACTTTGAGAAAACAGATTCCTCTGAATCAGGCCTAGGGGAACCTCCAACACAGGAAAAGAAGGTCTCACCTTTCTTCTTGCCACAGCCTTTGACGCCTTGCGTGTCTCAATCCGGAAGGTTCGGACAATCTGTGGATGGGAGGGGAAAGGGGCTTCCTGGGACAAAGGACCTTCTTCACAGAGTCACACAACATGCCCCAACCCTCATTGCTTATCTAAGTGCCCCAAAGCACAGGGCCGCTTACTCTCTGTCCGTTCCCAGTCTTACCTTGAACTTCTTGCCATCCTCATCTATCTTGTATTCGGTCACTGTCTTTATGTTTCCATTGATGGCCTCCTTGGGAGGCGGCAGTGGTGCTGGGAAAAGGTGACAGCAACTGAGCCCCTGGTGCTGGGGGCTGTGGATGGCTAATTTCTATGATCAACTTGATCAAATCAGGAATTAAGTAAGGGACCTGCCTCCGGGGCAGGTCTGTAAGGGTTAGGGTTAGGGTTAGGAAGACCTTAGCCCCAGAGTGGGCAGTCCTTCTTGTGGCAGCCAATATACTAAAGGTTCCAAGAAAAAGCAGTGCCTTTTGCCTGGTCGCCACTACTTGCTGGTGTGTGCATCTACCCTGCTACTGCCATCAGAGCAACAGGCATCAGAACCCAGCCTTCCAACGTGGGTTGAAGCCCAGCAACTCCCCAGAAATCCTCCAGGCATTTAGCACAAGACTGGGATTGCTGAGGCCTCCCACCTTGACCACCAAACAGCTACGGGGTTCTGACTCTCCAGCCTGCAGATAGCCTTTGTTCCCAGCAAACCTAATAAATCCCACTTGTGGACCAGGGAGATGGCTCAGGGGCTAAACGTGTCTGCTTTCAGAGTGTGCCAGCCCAGGTTTAATTCCCCAACCACAGACAAGCAGGACACAAAAAGAAGAGCATTTGTTTGCAGCAAGAGACCCTGGCACACTATATACCCACACAAGCAATAAATATATATATTTAAACCTCATTTATAATACACATTCGTTCTACCTCTAGAGAAAGCTGAACAATACAGGGACCAAATGCAGGGTGTGGGTGGAGGGAGCTGCGTGGGGGTGGGGTGAAAGTTACCCATCCCATCACTCACCTCCAGGAAGTAATTCAGGCTCTGGACTGGTGTCGCCAGTGGGCAGAGGGATCCCCTTCAGGAGCTCGCTGGTGACACATTTGTCTGTCAGAGGGGAGGGAGTGTGGGGAGGAGGAGAGTGTCAGCCCCAAGGTGGGAGCTTCCAAAGCTATGATGCAAGGAATTGAGGGTGACATCCACTCCAGGAGCCCAGGAAGTTAAGGATCATGGCACAGAGGGGTGACTGAAGCAGCGCGCTGGCAAAACAAAAGGTGGTGATCCTGGACGAGGTAGCAAGCTCATGCCTGTGGTCCCAGGAGTAGGAGGACTGCCCTGAGTTCAAGACCAGCCTCCAAAGAAAACAAAAGATTGGGGATCCCTAGCCTGTGGCCGGGGTTAAGGGCAAGTCATAAAGCCAGCAGGGGACAGGCTGCTCCAACTTCCTCCCCGCGCAGGGAAGCAGCTGGGGACTCGAACATGCGAGCTGGCAACAGGTTGGCCCTAGGAGGACGACGGCCGCGGTGCAGGGGGGGAAGTCGAGGCAAGCGGAAGTGAGCGGGTAGGGGCAGCCGCGAGGATCCGGGGCGGTCGGGCAGGACTCACCGTCCTCTCCCTCCTCTTCCACCTGGTCCGCCCAGCTGGGCTTGGAACTGCGGGGACAAGTTGGCGGGGAGGGAAGGTTGGCCAGCGGGTCCGGGCCCCCTCGGCCTCGGCGTCCCACCGCCCCAACAGACGTCCCAGATCCCCCTCCGCCACCCCCGACTCACTCAAAGTCGCCCGTCGGCATCGCGCGGCCTCTCTCCACGCAGCCCGAGCCCGGGCAAGAGAGCGGAAGTGCACGACCGCCGAGAGTTCCGATGACCGCCTCGCTTCCTAGAGCAGCCCGGATGCCCGGATGGATGCTCGGATCCAAGGCCCGGCGCAGCGCCACCTACGGACGGAGGTGGAAGTGCAGGCCGCGAGCGCCGCTGGGCTGCTGGGGTGTGTGTGTGTGTGTGTGTGTGTGTGTGTGTGTGTGTGTGTGTGTGTGTGCGTGCGTGCGTGCGTGTGTGCTTGTGAGTGTGCTTGTGAGTGTGCTTACATGCATGCCGCAGCACACAGATGGAGATCAGGGGACAACCTCTGGTGCAGGAATTCACATTTCCCCTTGTTTGAGGCAAGGTCTATTGCTTGCATTCAGCAGGCTGGCTGACCCATGAGCTGCCAGGATGCTCCTGTGTCACAGTAGGAGCACGGGGATGACAGGCACACTTGCTACCACGTCCAGCTTCACGTGGGTTCTGAGGATCCAAAATGAAGGTCTCGTGTTGTGTAGCGAGCACTTTATCCACTGAGCCGTCGCCTTAGCCCTCAGAAAGAAAGTTTTTTGTTTCCTTGCAGTGCTGGGAATAGAACCCAAGGCTTTGGGCATTCTAGGTAAATGCCTAGCTACTGAGCCACACCCCCAGCACTTAGAATTTGCATTCTCAATGATAACAACATACTCCCTAGGAGGAGGTGAAAATCGGCTTTTAGGCAGGAAAAGAATCTTAAATATACTTGATTCTCTGAAGCTAATCTATCAATCAGACAATCTTATTCCAAAGGATTCAATTTCTATTATCAGAAACTTAAATTACATGTAGTAAACTGACATTAATTTATGGCTTTTGCTCTTTCTTTTTTAAATTTTATTTATTTGCAAGCAGAGATAGAAGAGAGACACACATAGAGGGAGAATGGGTACACCATGGCCTCCAGCAGCTGCAAACAAACTCCAGATGCATCTGCTACCTTGTGCATCTGGCTTTATGTGAGCATTGGAGAATCAAACTAATTGTTTAGGCTTTGCCGACAAGTGCTTTAACCACTGAGGCATCTCTCCAGCTCTTTGCTGCTATTTCTGTTGTTTTGAGAGCATCTCACTCAGTAGCCCTAGCTTGCTTAGAGCCTAAGTAGCCCAGACTGCTCTTGGACTCACAGTGACCCTTCTGCCTCGGCTTCCAAGTGCTAGGACTAGAGGTGCGTACCATCACGTCAAGGACTGAAGCTAATTGACTTATGAGCTCAAATGAGATAGGGTGTATTTAATGGTGTTAATACAAGCTGACTTATATTGAGTTAATTTGAAAATATTTTTATTTCTTTTCAAGGAGAGAGAGAGAGAGAGAGAGATGTCAGGGCCTACAGCCGCTACAAATAAACTCCAGAGGGCTGGAGAGATGGCTCAGCGGTTAAGGCACTTGCTTCCAGTGCCTAAGGCCCCAGGTTCAATTCCCCAGGACCCACATAAGCCAGACCCACAAGGTGGTGGCCCTGGTGCGCTCTCTCTCTCTCTCTCTCTCTCTCTCTCTCTCTCTCTCTCTCTCTCTCATTGAAAATGAATAAATAAAAATTTAAAAAAAATAAACTCCAGACACATGCATCTGACTTTACGTGGGTACTGGGGAATCAAACCCGAGTCATTAGGCTTTAGCAGGCAAGCACCTTAACCACTGAGAAATCTTTCCAGTCCTGTTTTTTAAAATTTGGAAACAAAAGGGAGAGGGAGGAAAAGGGACAGGGAGAGAGAATGGGAGTGAAAGGACCTCTAGCCACTGCAAACGAACTCCAGATGCATGCTCTACTTGGTGCATCAGGCTTTACGTGGGTACTGGGGAATTGAACCCAGAAAATCAGACTTTGCAAGAAAGAGCCTTTAACTTTAACCTGAGCTGATATCTCTCCAGCTCCTTAAACTAGATTTTTTTTCTTTCTTTCTTTTTTTTTTTTTTTTTTTTTTTTTTGAGATAGGGTCTCACTCTATCCCAGGCTGACCTGGAATTCACTATGTAGTCTCAAGGTGGCCTCAAACTCACAGAGACCCTAACTCTGCCTCCTGAGTGCTGGGATTAAAGGCATGTGCCATCATGCCTGGCTTTAAAGTAGATTTTTAAATAATTCCACTTTTCTCCTTGAGGAGGCAATAATGAAGTCAATATTGTGATTTTTTTCTGGGAGCCACTAGAGGGCAGAGTTAAACTGAATAAATTAGAACAGAAAGGAACAGTGAAAGATCCAAACAATGCAGCTTCTGAGGAGGGTAAATTAGTCAATATGAATAAAAAGAGGAAGAGTCTAGGTGTGGTGATGCACACCTGTAACCCAAGCATTAGAGAGTGTGAGGAAGGAGAAGTGCCAAAAGTTCATGGCTGGGCTGGAGAAATGGCTCAGCGGTTAAGGCACTTGCCTCCAGTGCCTAAGGCCCCAGGTTCAATTCCCCAGGTCCCACATAAGCCAGACCCACAAGGTGGTGGCCCTGGTGCGCTCTTCTGTGTCTCTGCTTGAAAATGAATTTTAAAAAAAGTTCATCTGTCTCTCTGTCTCTCTCTGCTTGAAAATTAATTAAAAAAAAAAAAAAGTTCAAGGCCAGCCTGCATCAGCTGCTGAGAATCTGTCTGGAGTGAATGAATTAATGAAATTAAATATAAAGTTTGCACAAAGGACTAATAAGCATCTGTATAAGCTTTTACAAATTTACTCCACATATGCAAAATCCAAGCAGCATAGCCCATGAGCAAAACTTGATAAAGTTTTATTACCTAAGGTTGGCAAAGGTGTAAGGATGCAAGCACATACATGGGTAGTGACTAAACACAGGCTGGGGGTGTGGCTCATCAGTAAAACTCCTGTCTAGAATCCAGTGAGGCTGGGGGCGTGGCTCAGAGGTAGAGCTCCTGCCTAGAATCCAGTGAGGGCTGGAGACGTGGTTCAGAGGTAGAGCTCCTGTCTAGAACCCATGAGAGGCTCAGAAGTAAGGCACTTGCGGGCTAGAGAGATGGCTCAGCGGTTAAGGCACTTGCCTCCAGTGCCTAAGGCCCTGGGTTCAATTCTGCAGTGCCCACATAAGCCAGACCCACAAGGTGCTTTCTCTCTCTCTGCTTGAAAATGAATAAATTACATTTTTTAAAAAAGTATATTTAAAAAAAAAAAAAAAAAAAGAAGGCACTTGCTTAGCATGTGCAAAATCCTAGGTTCCACCCTCAGCACCATTAAAACTCAAATAAACCAGGATGTTTTTTGCTCCTTGGGTGACTGATTCAAAAGGCAGATGCCAGGATAGGTTAAAGGAAATGTCACACTGTTGGTGGGGACAGTTTTAACACTTCTTAAGAGCATAAGAGGCTATTTTTAATATATTGAAAGAGGGCTTTCTGATCCACTCTGCTGTGAGCAAGCAGCCTCATGCTTCTGCATTCCTACTGCCACGGCCATAAGCCAGAGCTTCAGCATGCCTTACCCAGCAAGCCAAACCCTCCTCTAAAATATAGCTACATGTGTGCTTATGTAAGTGAAAGTCGCACTCAATCACACAAGAATCTCTAGGTGTTTGAGGCAGAAGGTATTGGTTGTTCAGCACAGCATAGATTATGGGAGTTTGACTTCTTGAGGGACTCAGCTAACCTTACATTCCATTATTTAGTGGTCATGGAGCCAAGAGTTTGTAAGAGGCCCATTTGATGACACTTAACTAAGTACACACAGAAGCAGTGGGGTGGAGGTTGCTTCTAACAGCCTTCTGGGTCGTGTGTGCTGGTGACATTTATAGATTCCTGAAGGAAGGTTTCAGTAGGATCAAGTCAGACTAAACACACACAAGCCCAGGTAAATCTTAAAGTAAAAAAGGATTCTGCTTTTTGGGGGGGGGCTCTGCCGTGATTGAGTCTTCTCTTCTTGTCCCTCACCCATCCAGGAATCATGCCCTCAAGGTCATGAGGTGGCTGCTGCATCCGTCCTCTCCACCATAGGGCAACATGGCCATAGAGAACATAGACAGGACTCAGCCCTTAAGTTCCAATTGCCTCTGATTGGCCAGTATTGAGTCAGTTTACCCAGAGTTTACCCACTTCCGGACACATAGTGGGGGTGGGGGTAATGACACTATCAAGACAGAGGAGGCAGTCCCGAAGTCCTGCTTTATAGGAGATTTATTTGAAGAAATATTACAACATATAAAAACTACATAAAGTCTTAATTTCCTCTCGTACAGTGGTAGGTTTGATACAATGCATAATAGAAAACTCTGAAATTCAGAATGCACAGAGGACATACAGCTGGACAAGGTGGACCTCAAAGAGGCTCACAGCAGCCGAGGCCACAACACTGTGAACATATCTGAACTGACGGCTTCAACAGCTAAAGACAACATCAGTACGTGTAGGAACAAGGGCGACAGGAGGGCAGAATTAGTCCTTGGTAGTTGTCTCCTCCTCCTCCTTGATTTCTGCTGAAGGGGAACTCTCCTTGACTTTTGCTTTAGAGGAATAAAACAACAAGTCACTCTAGGAACACAGTGGCTAAGTCACATGGGAAACTGACAGTGGCCAAATTAAGAACCTGAAGCAGCTGTACGTGAGCATTCAGGCTGATCTCTCAGGAAGTTTCTGTACTCCGCTGCCAACCTTTAGTCAGGATGGAGAACAGCCCCAAGGCCCCTTGGGCAGTTACCCCAGCCACACACCTCTGCTCTAAACATGCACGTGAGGTATCTGATCCTCAGTGACTCTTCAGAGTGGAGTCCCAGAGCCTAGAGCTGTACCTGCTGTGTCCTACCCACGAGGAAAGTGAGGCCCAGAGCACATACCTGAGGTGCTTTCTCGTGCTTTAGCCAACATACAGAGCTTTATCTCCAAGCCGATGGCTTTGGCCAGTGGAGGTGGCACAGCATTACCCACCTGCAGGAGGGAAGGAAGGCAACACCTGGTTGATTGGCACCAGACTGGCCAGTAGCCAGGCTCAGGTAAGAATGGGGTCTGGGTCTTGGTCTACCCTTGTGGCTGGCCCATCCTTCATGACAGCATTAAGACCCTGCAGCTCTCTCACACCCACAGGTCCCCAAAAGAAGGGGCACCATCAAGACGTGCTTTGCTTCCCACTAAGAGCCTTCACTCCTGGCGTGTGGGATGGGAGGTTGGTGGTTAAGCCAGGAGCCTGCTCTTCTTCAGCGGTTACATGTACATTCACTGAGGGAATTTTGCTCAGTACCCAACCAGGAACTTGTCACTATGTGCTTATTGCCGATAATCTCTGGCTATAGACAGTAAGCCACGTTAGTGTTACAGCCTGCTCCCCAACTTCCAGCCCAGTGACTGTCCCACCTTGTGAGGGCCCAGGTGCTTGGCCAGCGTGCCCTGGTGCCAAGCCAGCCCTGGGGAAGCGATCTGAGGGAGGGAAGCCATGGTCCTGCACTGACCTGCCGGTGCCGATCCAGGATGTTACCGAAGAGCCGGTAGGTGTCTGGGAAGCCCTGGGAGCGGGCACACTCCCGCACACTCACCACACGGTGCTGCTCAGGGTGGAGCACACGGCCCTGAGGACAGATGAAACACCAAGGCTGAACCAGAGTCCAGCCTGCGTGGCAAGGCAGATCCTGGGCCACCCCACCTGGCCATCCCCACCCACCTGCTTGCCCATGGGCTCAGGGTTGGTGACGGTGGTACTGAAGAAGCCATCCCACTCCAGGCGTCCGTAGAGGCCAGCCCAGTGGTTGTGTCGGTTTCCAGTGTGTGGCAGGCACCAGGGGATGAGAGTGTTGAACTGCCTGGCTGTGGGGTCACAGGCTTTGCCAGCTGCAAGAGAAAACTGTGCTGGGCTTGGGTGGACCACTTCCCGAAAGGAGCTTCTAGGAGGGACAACCCCTGATGACCCAGAGATAGCAGCCCATAGTCCCCACCCTGTGGGCACACTCAGGAAGCTGTCTGCTGTGCCCAGCAGCCCAAGGAGGAGACGCACCTTCTACGCAAGAGCAGACCCCACGCAGGGCACCGGTACTGCTGCGGCCGTTCTTCTTGTCGTGGTAGGTGTAACGCAGTTTCTTGGCCAGAGTGCCGTCTGTCAGCCGGACCTCGATGTTGGGCAGGTCTCGCCAGTCTGAGCCTGGTGCCAGCGGGATGTGCCTCATGCGGGCGGCCACCAATGGGCTCATGTCCTAGAAGAGTACAAGGGGCCATGGCTAAGACTTGGTTCAGGGAGCACTGGAGAATCCCAGGGGCTCAGATCCCAGCAGGTGACAGTCTACTCAAGGCCAGCTCAGGGATGTGCCAGAACGGCCACAGAGCAGACAGTGAGCAGTGTACAAGGTAGGCAGGAACAGGGACAACATGTCAGGGACAAAAACACCCAAGATGAGCATGAGGGTAAGGTGGAGAAGGAAGGGGAGGGAAGGGGAATAAGACCAGGTCTGGAATATTAGGGAGTTTGGAAAAAAGGGCCGAGACAAGGTCTGCGGGCAGGCAGGATCAGACACCACCCAGGACAGAAGCTCTAACGGACACTTTAGGGAACTACAGGCCACTATGAGGGGTGGACAAAGGGGGAGACTGAGCACAAGCACGGGAGAGAAGCCATCTCTGGGTGCTGATGGGGACCCCAACTACCTTGCAGATGTGGTCCCTGAGGATGGGCTGATAGTGTGAGCCCCGCAGCTGCCTCTGGAACCAGGACTGAGGCTCCCCGTTGTAGGAGATCTCAGGCAAGGAGGCTCCATTGCTAATCTCAGGGAGGTCAGACATGGTGTCCCGCACTGTGATGGTCCTGAATGGGCCCGAGCTCAACCTGCAGCAGGGCAGGGCAGGGCAGTGAGCACCTTGGGGATGCGAGCTGCTGTTGTGATAGCAGCCATGCCCTGGTGCTGCCTGCCTTGGGTCAGGTGGCAGGCTCTGCTGGCACCCAGACTGAGGACAGCTGTTGTGCGGCCGACAGCCTGCTGCTGGGGTGAAACCCAAGGCTGGCCCAGTGACCCACAGCCACCAACCTTGTGGCACATGACAGGGCCTGTGGGGCACCTACCTGGTGATGTTACTGACAAACTTCCTGTCGTCCACTACAACACTCAGCTGGCAGGCGCGGGGTGCAAACACATGCAGAGGCTCTGGGAACAGGGGCAGCTTCTCTCCTGGGGCCGCAGCCAGGATGATGGCCCGCCTCCGTGTCTGGGCTACACCATACTGCCCAGCCTGCACAGGAGAGAAGAGATACGTGGTTGGCAGGGTATAAAGAAAATGGCTTGGTGTGGAGATCCCAGCCAGTGAGCAGGTCACGCACACCTACCTAAGCCCTCAGCTTCCCCCATACCTGCTCTCTGGGGCACACTCAAGGTCCACAGAGTGAAGGGCAGCAGTATGTCTGGCCTCCTCTAACAGTCACAACTGCAGACAGTAGAACTGCCTTAGCCTCCATTTCTGACAGTCATGTAGCTCAGGATGGCCTCAAACTCACTGTGTATAGCTGAAGTTAACCTTGAACTTCTGATCTTTCTGCCTCCACTTCCTAAGTCCTAAGTCAGGAGTACACTATTATGCTCAATTTATGTAATTCTGGAGAACAAACCCACGGCTTTCTGCATGCTAGGCAAGTATTTTTGGTATTGCACATATTAAACCCTTGGCCATGTGATACCTGACACATGCTCTACTCCAGCCACCCCTCTAAGTAAGAGTGACAGAGAGAGAGAGAGAGAGAGAGAGAGAGAGAGAACACGAACACACACACACACACACACACACACACACACACACAGAATAGGCATGCCAAGGCCTCCTGCCTCTGCAAATGAGAGCTCTGGACACATACGCCACTTTGTGTATCTGGATTTACGTAGGTACCCAGGCCATTAGCTTTCGACCACTGAGCCATCTCTCCAGCCCTTTATTTGGAGACAGGGTACTGTTAAGTTTCCTGCACAGGTCTTACACTCCCTAAGTAATCCAGGCTGTCGAACATGTGATCCTCCTAGTGCTGGGATGACGAGACTGTACTGTCAATTTTTTGTTTGGTTTTGTTTTGAGGTAGGGTCTCGCTCTAGCCCAGGCTGACCTGGAATTTACTATGTAGTCTCAGAACAGTCTCGAACTTATGGCGATCCTCTACCTCCGGAGTGCCAGTGCTGGGATCAACGTATTGTGTGTGTGTGTAGGCATGCCAAGGCCTGTCTGCTGCCACAAACGAACCATAGACACATGCACGACTCCTTGCGTGTCTTTACATGGGTGTTGGGGAACTGAACCCTGGGCTCGAAGGCTTTGCAAGCAAATGCTCGGAACCACTGAGCACTCATCATACGCTATGGGCTGTTTTCTATCTGAGCTGAGTGCTGCAGCTGGTATATGCAGACATAAACAAACATAAGCTGACATAAGCACCCACCTCCCCCTATCCCTGCTGACACACAGCAAGTGACCGTAGGTGACCACCTTGGCCCACACCTGCTGCACCCACCTGCAGCACACCAAAGGTGCACTGGTAGCCCATGCGGACCAGGCAGCGCAGTGTGAGCTTCAGCACCATGGAGCGCTTGAAGGAGACGAAGTTCCTGACGTTCTCCAGGAGGAAGAACCGTGGCCGATAGTAGTCACAATAGCTGTAGGGGCAGAGATGGTGACTCCAGCAGCAAGAAAAAAACCCATGCCTCTACAGGCCCCATGGGGACTTTGTTGGGTGCACTGGGCAGAACATGGACATTTCCCAGCACCCACAAGGGCATCTGGCTCCAGGACTATCTTGTTACCCCCCTCCCCAGAAGATAAGAGGGGTTCCTCCCTACCCACTCACCTTAGGAAGGAAACCACCAAGGAGTTTTTGAATTTGGAGTAGGTCCGAGAGTTAAAGCGATTCATGCCACTGAAGCCTTGGCACGGTGGCCCTCCGCACAGCATCTCCACGTCACCCTTCTGAGGCAGTCGCTGGCCCAGAGAGTTGGTCACCTCCCCGGCCATGACCAGCTTGAGGAGCACATTGCAGTCCTCCGTGAATACAGTGGAGCCAGGGTTGTTGAGCCTGAATGCTTGGGCAGCGGGCTCCCACATCTCAATGGCCCACAGTGTCTCTGAGACACCTGCAGGGCACAGGACAGAGATGTACTTTTGTGGTTTGATTTGATTTCATGTGGTTTATTCTGACAATCTGTAGCCCAGGCTTGTCTCCAACTTGCCACCCTCCTGCCTCAGCCTCCTGAGTGCTGAGATGACAGGCCTGTGTCAGTATGTCCAGTCAAAATGTGCTCTGCAGCCTCCCCAATGACATGCCTTAGTTGAGACGGTGACACGGCCCACAAGGTCCTGAGCCAGTCTAATTCAGATACCTGCTTGGTGGAATCCCAAGGACAGCCCTCCACAGCCAGAAAACACATCCAGGGTCCGCAGCTTTGGCAAATTGAGAGTTGACTCAGGCTTGGGTTCAGGCTCGCTGGGCTCAGATGCCTGAGGAGACCTTGTCTTGCCTTTCCCTAGAAGAGACAAGACAGTTAAATCCAGCCACCAGAGCTGCCCAAGACTCTTCTCAGATGTCTTATTGCACAACTGTCATGGTTTGATCCAGGTGTCCCCCACTAACAAATGTGTTGTGAATGTTCGATCCCCAGCTGGTGGCAGTTTGGGTATTAGAACCCTGTTGGAGTTGTGTTGTTGGGGGTGGGCCTATGGGTGTTATAAACCAGTATTTGGCACACCTTCCTGTTGCTTTTTGCAGTACTGTGGCAGAGGTGATGTCTACCCTCTGCTCATGCCATCATTTTCCCTGCCACGATAGTCTCCCCTCAAGTTTGTAAGCCAAAACAAACCCATTCCCCACAAGCAGCTTTTGGTCAGTTTCTTTCTATGCAACAAGAAATTAACTACAAATTAACTATAACAGCAACCTCTTTTTTGTGAAACAAGGTCTCACTATGTAGCCCAGGCTGGCTTAGAACTCAGGATCCTCCTGTCTCAGCCTCTGAAGAGCTGGGATTACATGTGTGCACCGCCATGTCCGGCAATGGCCTCCTCCCGAGATGTTATCCCCAGGTTGTGAAGGGGAGCCATCATACAAGCCTGTGAGCTACAAAAGACAGACTGCCCCAGAAAGCCTTGACTGGAGGTGAGTGTGGGTAAATGTCAGGCAGACAAGTGCTTATTGTGTCTGAGGCCCACGGTACTGTAAACAAGTAAACTCAAAGGAAAAGAGAATGAGATGGGGCCACACACCTTTCCCTTTGCCTTTTCCTTTGTTCCCAGGGCTGCGCGCATGGTTGGGTGGGTCTTCAAAGCTTTTGCTCTTCGCATTGTAGGCCTGCACAGGAGAGAAGCCCCACAGTCCAGGAGAAAAGCATCACCCCCACCCCGCAAGGGACCACTGAAGAATCTGACTGGGAAAAGAACCACAGCCATTAACAACGGATGAAGTTTGAGTTACTACACTGGAAACTAAATCTCCACACAGCCAAGCACACGCCTTTTTCCCAGCACTTATGAGGCTGAGGTAGGATGATCATAAGTTTGAGGACACTATGGGCTATAAAGAGGCCCTGTTACAAAACCACATCTACAACACTAGCAAATCATCTGCCCTGACTAACAGTGACATTCCTGCTATCATAGCACCTGGAACTTTCCAAGGAGAGGGCGAGAGTCAGCCTGCAGCCACAGCATGCACACAGGAACCTGCCTGAAGCTAACAAGACAGAGTGACTGGCTTCGTCAACAAGCCCTTGATCCAGTCTATGGTCATCAGGGCCTGCCTGGCCTGCACATAGGTACCTGGCAGGAGAGACCATGCTAGGTTGTGCCTGGGGAAGGGGCACCTTGCCCCGGTGTACATCAAGACTCTGGCCAGGCTGGCAGAAGCATACTCCAAACAGCCCTTGGATACGTTTTAGATACATAAAGACACTAAGATACTACATTTGTCTATTTTTTAAAAGGCTGAGTGCTGCCAGATATGGTGGCATGCACCTTTGATCCCAGTACTTGGGAGGCAGAGGTAGAGGATCACCAGGAGTTCAAGGCTAGCTTTTTGTTGTTTTTGATTTTTTGAAGCAGGGTCTCAAGCCCAGACTGACCTGGAACTCATTATGTAGCCCAGACTTGGCCTCAAACTCAGGGTGGTTCTCCTATTTGAGCCTTCTGAGTGTTGGGATTAAAGGCATCAGCCACCATGCTCAACTTTTTGTTTCTGAAACTGTCTTCTCTCTCCATGACTGGCCTCAAACTCACTACATATCCAAGGATGAGACCTTGAACTGCTGATCTTTCTGCCTCTGGAGAGGTATGCGCTACACCCAACTTACGCAGTGCTGAGGATGAAACTCAGTTTTACACATACCAAGCAAGCATTCTGTCAACTGAGCTACATCCCCAGCACTGCCCCTCCCCCACCTTCTTAAAAAGCCAAACTCCAAAATCCAACCACCAAGACTCCTCATGCATTATCTACAATAAACTGCTTCCTTGAGATTTTTTTTCCCCATACAGGGCATACTCTACTCCTGAGACCCACCCTAGTCCTAGACCCCTCCTGGATACCCTGCTCTCTTGCACACTTGACTCTGAAGCCTAGGCCCCACCTCAAGAAAATAGAAGCGGTCAGGGCCCCCAGCTGAGTAATCCTGGAGACACTCCGACAGGTCTTCCCCATACTCCACAGTGCAGCGGCCCTGCACCAACTTGAAGTCCACCACAGCCTCTTCATCACTCCAGTAGAGCAGGTTGATGTCTGCGTGGTAGCTTGCTGGGGTAGACTTGTGGGTGTTTTCAGGCCTGTAAGGGAGGAGGAGGCTGGGTGAGAAGGGATTCTCTTCCATGTGAGTGCCCCTCATTCAAAATGCTTGGGACTATCTGCATAGTGGTGCATACCTGTAATACCAGCACCTGGAAAATCGAGGCAGGAGAATGGCAAGTTAAAGGCCAGTCTGGACTGCCGTGTGAAACCCAGTCTCAACCACACACAAAAATATTAGCTTGAGACTTCAAAGATTTCCGGAGATGTACATGCACACATGCAAATATACATGCACACATTTTGTTGAGATCTAAAGAATGAGACCCGAGTTTTAATAAGCAGCCTTGTTAGGCTCATATTGCACCCTTCTCTGCAGCCTGCAGTGTTTTTAGTGCACCACGTTTTAACAGCAACCTGTCAAGAGAGGTCAGGTGTAGAATTTTCCACTTGTAACTGCTCAAAAGCTTCAAATTTTGGAATGTTTTGGATTAGAGATGCTTATCCTATAAATAGTATCACATTCCTGAGGTACTCGATAAACACTGGGTTGGAGTCAACACCTCTGGAGCCATCAATACGATAGCTGTCCTTCTTAGTTGGCCCCAAGCCTACAATTAGAATGGGATTTGGGGCCCAGCTCAGGAAGCAGGTTGCTTGCTCCTCAGCCCCCATTCCTGTGTGCATAAGGTGCCATTTCCAAGGAAGAAACACGTCCAGAAATTCTCTGGCAGAGCAGTTGGAACCAGTATTTTCCCTATAGTCACAACTAATTACCAAGACTTAAAGTCAGGCATAGTGGCAGGTGCCTGTGATTCCAGCACTCAGGAGGTTGAGACAGAGGATCCAAGCAAGTTTAAGGTCTGCAGGGGAAGTGAGCCAATCACCCACACAGGATTGTCCACCTCCCATTAGCTGTGCATGCCACTGTTCCAAGATCTTAGAAGGGGAGGACAGAAAGGGCTCGAGCAATATTGACAAGAGAAACCCCAGAACCAGGAAAGAGGGCACAAAAGAGAGATCAGGGAAAGAAAGTGCTGGAACCCTGACAGTAAAAGGAGGTGTGTGGGGCCTCAGACAGCTCAGGATCCCTCCCCGCACTGAGCATAGATACTTTTTGAAAAACAGGGCTCTTTGTTTAGCTTTTAGTTCCTATGAACTAGGGTAGAGCCCATGGCGCCTCTGGCATGCCAGACAGGCTCAATCACTCAGCCCAACCCCAACCCTAGACTCAGTAGCTTTAAAATGAAAGGTTAAGACCTACTAAAAACTAGGACTATGAGTCATTCATTCCAGTACCCATGGATAACTAGAAACACTGACAGACAGCCGCCTCCACCTAACTCAGAATACAACTGTGTGTGCTCTGTTGTGAGTGACTTAGAGCCTTCTATAGAAGGGCCAAGGGACCCAGACCTCCCAGCACCTGTAGAACTTGTTGAGCCGGATCTTGATTTCCGCCTCATTGGCTTTGCCATTGCACTTCTTATTGCAGAAAATCTCTTTTATTCGGCCAATGCGGTAGGGCTCAGGGGCATCCAGGTTGCTGCCTTTGATGTAGTCTGAGTACTTCCGGTAGTGTTCTGGGTACAGGTCCTCATCCACAGGCTCCTTCTTTGGGCGTTTCACAGGGCTGGACAGTTTGATGCTGCAAAGGGCAAGTCAGGTACAAGTAAGCATCAGGTGCTGACGTGAAGCGTGCAGATGGCTGACAGGAGGCCCCCAGCCTAGTCTAACACCTTGTAGGCAGTACAGACAAGTGCCCTTTGAAAAGAATGGGACAAAAATGGAATCTCACCGAGTTTAAAATGCTGCTCAAAAATTCCCAGAGTGGCCGGGCGTGGTGGCGCACGCCTTTAATCCCAGCACTCGGGAAGCAGAGGTAGGAGGATCACCATGAGTTCAAGGCCACCTGAGACTACAGAGTGAATTCCAGGTCAGCCTGGACTAGAGTGAGACCCTACCTCTAAAAACCAAAAAAAAAAAAAAAAAAAATTCCCAGAGTGGTGGCACACACCTTTAATCCCAGCACTTGGGAGGCAGAGGTAGGAGGATCACCAAGTTTGAAGCCAGCCTGGGACTATAGACTGAGTTCCAGGTCAGCCTGGGCTTGAGTGAGACCCTACCTCAAAACAAATAAAAAAAACTCAAAAATTCCCAGCTCAAGGCTGGGTAGATGGCTCAGTAGGTAAGGTGCTTGCTGCATAGCATAAGGACCCATCTAAAAGCTGAGCATGATGGCCAGCACCTATAGTCCCAGTGCTAGGGAGGTAGAGACAGGAAGATCCTTAGGGCTTAATGGCTGTCTATTCTAGCTGAATGGGTGTGCTTTAGGCTCAGTGAGAGACTGTCTTAAGATGGAGAATATAAGGACAATAAATTTAAAAAAAAAAATTCCAAAAAAAAAAAAAAGATGGAGAATAACTGGAGATACCCATGTGGACCTCTAGCCTACACACACACACACACACACACAATGCATGTGTAACACAACATGGGAGGGAGCACTTAGCTGCCCAGCGCATGTGCACTGTGCCTCACCTGATGCTCAGAGACCAGCAGCTTCTGAAAGTGGCCTCACCCACATAGAGTCCAAGCCCTTGCTGAACTGTGACAGCCAAGAAAGCAACTGCTACGTCTGAAGCTGTCATGAGTTTGCAGTTTTCCCTGTGGTGTAACCTACACTACCCTTACTATGCTACACAGGCCCTGGTCTAGATGTGATGTTGACACACCACGGAATCTGGGGACGCCTAAATTTGGTCCAGCCTGTGGCCAAGCTGCTTGCCCAATAGGACTCTTATTCCAAGTCCATGGGAAGCAATCACTGAAAACTGCTCACACTCCGGTTAGCAGCTACCCTGACTTCCACAGCAGGGACTCTGGCATCCAAGTAGACCAAGCGCACCTTGTATAAAGCACCAAGGGAGAGGGCTGCCCACCACTTCTCATAAAGGGGTAACACTTGCTCCCTGTGTCTCATGGCTCACACTAGCTGAGCTAAGGCTGGGGGTGGGGTCCCATCAGGATACTAAGAAATAAATCTAGAAATTTAACTAAGCTCAGAAAATGTGGGCTATGATCTGAATGCATGCTTTGAGGAGTGTGGACTTGATGTTGCTACTGTTCCCTGTGGGCTGTCTGTCGTCTCATATGAAGAGCTCTTCTGAGGTAATCCTTGTTGATGGTGACCGAAAAGTAACTCAGACAACTAAGCCTTGACCTGCAGCCAGATCTTAGGCAGAGCACTACCTCAATAAGGTAAGTCCTTGTGGGCAGTCCCTGCAGGTTATGGCCTCAAAGGGAACCATGGCACTTCCTGGATGTTAGATGACTTGAACTTTGCCACATACGCTCCCTGCCTGCCATTGCTACCTGTCACCCCCATCTGAGGCCTAAAGCAATGGGCTTGTCTTGGACGAGCACTTCTAAAACAATGAGCCAGAATATACCTTCTATCTTTGTTACCTACATGGTTAACAATTCTGCAATGGAACTGCAGTCCTTCGGTGTTGGCTGTTTGCCAGGTATGGATGTGATGGTCTGGATAGCAGCCAAGTGGAAGAGCTGGTGGCATGGCAAAGCCAAGCCTGACTGGCACTCACTTGAAGTTGAAGGCGTCGGGAGGTAGGTAGACACAGTCGCCCAGCCGGTAGAGGATATCATTCTTGGTGGCAGAGCTATAGAAGAGCCGGCCATCCACCTCGTCAACCTGCTCCAGGACCTTGGGCATTTCCTTCTGCCTCAGCTCACCTATCCGGGCACAGCTCACACAGAACCTGCAGGAATGATGGCAGAAACACAGCTGACATGTGGGGTGGGGATGGTGGCAGCCACCACTGGTTCAATCTAGACCCTAAGGACCAAGAGGAGAACATCTACCGATGTCTGGAGGAACTACCCCCTTGTACTTTGATATATCTGTGATCACAACTCAAAGACAAACCAACACTAGCAAACAAGACAGGGTTGGGGGTGAGCCTCAGTGTTAAGAAAATCATGCCCTGCTCCTGAAAATGAGAACCTTCAGGAAAAGTAACCCTGGGTGATGCACATATTTCAAACACTTCCATGAAGTCAGCAAAGAACACAAACCCGGGAGGGAAAGAAGCAACGAGAAGCAAGGGAAGGCAGGTCACAGAGAGGGGGTGAGCTATCCTGGGCTCCCGACACTCACTTGAACTTGTTGTCCTCTGTTGGCTGAATCTTGGGAGGGGACTCAAACCTTGCATACTCCTGATCATACCATAGCTGGTAGAAGTAGGTCTTCCCATCATCCTCTCCCAGCAGCACGGCCACAGGATCCATGCCTCCCTTTGGGGACAATATGTGTCAGCCTTGACCAACAGTGGGGCAGAGTGTGTGGAGGTGGACGAGAAAAGGACACTCACTTCCATGGCCCAGTTTTCTGAGGGTGCTTTGTGAACAACCTTGACCTTGCTGTGGATGTATGAGAGCTGCATATTCTCACATTCGTTCACCATAAATAGCTCAAGAGGGTCAGAGGTGGCCCCAAGGATCGTATCCATTCCAGCACAGAACCAGTGGGCGTGGAACATCATATGATTGGTTTTCGTGTCCTGCCACAATGCTGTGACCCTGGAGCCACAAGACAAGAGGAGGGAGAAGAGCTGATGCGACTGGTGGAACCAGACCATCTACCACTGAGAAGTGGTGTCTTTTTGGTTCTATTCTGACACAATGGGCTCCCACATGTTCGGGATAAACAAGAGGGGTACTGCACACCTTGCTAAATACAGTGGCTTGGAGGAATCATCTGGAATGACAGAGACACAGTCCCCTACCACCAGCTCCTCCTCTTCAATGAACACTGCCATATAGTAGAGCCTCTCGTTCTCGCTCTGAAAATGAGAGTGGAAATTCAGGTGACAGCCACATCCACATCCCCCAGAAGTTACCTGTGTGGTTCTCCCTAACTTTACAGAAGAAAATAGCTCAGGGTATGGAATGTGGCCGAATGGTTTAGCTTAGTTTGCATCAAAAGTCTCGAGCTTAGGGCTGGGAAGATGGCACTTGCCTGCCTGTCAGCTCAGGTTCAATTCCAAAGCCACACACAAAAAGTGGCACAAGCATATGATATTCGTTTGCAGGGCAAGAGGTCCTGGTGTCCCCAACCACATGCAGTAATTAAAAAAAAGTCATGAGCTAAAGCTGGGCATGGTGGGTCTATAACCCCAGCATTTAGGAGGGTTGAGGCAGGAGGATCAGGAGTTCAGGGCCTGTCTGGGTTAGAGAGAGAGTTCAAGGCCACTTTGGGAAACCTGAGACCTTATCTTAAAATAAAAGGTAAAAAGGCAAGAAATACATCTCAGTGGTAAAGCACCATCCTAGCACACACCAGTGAGGGAGGGGTTGGAGGGATGCCCAGCTGTAGAATTCTTGCCTAACACGTGAGACCCTGACTTTCATACTCACTATAGGAAAAAAAAAAAAGTTCAACATCTTGGGATATAGGGGAAACCGAGGCTTCTAGGTTCTCAGCCAGAGAGCATGGCGGCTAGGTGGAACTGTTCTCCTCCCAGGGCAAACGGGCTTATTTCTCAGCTCCCAAGAGCTCAGTGGCAACAAGCCAACTAAGAACTTTCTCCAAGGGTTACCTTCACAGATGGCCCATTCCAAGAGATCCGATCCTTATTCTGTTTCTTTTTCTTCCCTTGGTGCATCTTTTTGGGTGACGGCACCTCTGGGAGATTATCGTCGACTTCCTCATCATCATCTGCCTCCTTCATGGCCAAGTTGGGACACCTGCAAAGTCCCATACAGGGTGAACACAGCAGGACATCAGCCCCTGTCCTCTACTATGGGAAGATGATGTGTCTAGACCTACCTCCTCTTTAGGCAAGCCTGTTTGCTCCGTCCAGTGCCACCAAATTTCACCATGTCCTTACAGGCTCTGCACATTCCACACTCAGGCTGTTGACAAACCTGGAGAACATTAGAAAGGCAAATCAGGAGCTGGGAATAAAGTGTGCTGCACAAGGACGATGGAAGGCCTGAATCAGAACCTCAACACCCATGTAAATGCCACATGGGTATGGTGGTCCACGTGGAGGCAGAGACACATAATCCCCAGGACTTGCTGGCTAGTCTAGCAAATAGGTGAGTTCCAGATTCAGTGAGACCCTGCCTCCAAGAATAAGGAGATAAGCAACTGAGGAAGGCATCTAATGTTGACACACCTGGCCATCGCATGCACACATACACATGTGCACCCACACACAAAAAAGTGAAAAAATACTTCCACATGCTGGGCATGAGAACTGCCGTGAGATCAAGTCATAAGACCCTGCCTCAAAACAACAGCATCAGCAAGTAGACAAAACATGGACATTAGATGGGAAGAAGGGTTTCAGTGGGAAGAGGATGGGGAAAGAGGGTAAGTGGGATGAGGGGTCAAAATGCATTATGTGTATGTATGTGTGTGCATATATATACGAAAGTGATAAGAACTTTTTAAAAAAAGCAATACTGGCTGGCTGGGCGTGGTGGCACATGCCTTTTATCCCAACATCAGGAGGCAGGGGTAGGGGTGTCAATGTGAGTCTGAGGCCAGCCTGACACGATATAGTGAATTCCAGGTCAGCCTGGCTAGAGTGAGACCCTACCTCAAAAACAAAACAAAAGAACAGTACTGCTTTACACTGAACATGTACAGACAGGTTTCTCCTACCACGATTCCCTGAGCAATACAGCATTTCAGCATAGCACCCATGTGTGCAGCATTGACCTTGTATTAGGTATTATCATCTAGACAGGATTTTAAGTCTTCAGGGGATGAGCATGCCAACACCATGCCATTAGAAAGGCACCCTGAAAATTTTGGTGTCCAAAGAGGTCTTGTGGTGAATTTAGTCAACTTCTCTTTGCTAGGTCAAAAAATCTGATGAAAAACCAGGTGTGGTGACACATGCCTTTAATCCCAGCGTGCTAACCCCAGAGTGCTGTGAGTTTGAGGCCAGCCCAGGACTACAGAGTTCCAGGTCAGCCTGAGCTAGAACAAGACCCTACCTCAAAAAACAAAAACAAACAAAAAAAGATGCCTTCACAAACTAAGCTGAACCAAACATGTACTTGAGCAAGCAAATTTGAAGACAGGAACATCTCCTGGGGGAAGGCCAGGCCTCTATGGGTCAGTTACTTCTTAGCACACCAAGAGGACTTCAGAACACACAGACATGTGCAGGCCAAGTGGTTTCCCAGAGCACTGGCTCCCCAACTCCACTCAGACATGAGAGCAGGTATTGGCTCCCTGGGACAGGTGAGAATGGTCACCTCACAGACACCACAGCGCCGGCGTTTACAGGCATTTTCCTTATCCTCCCTGTCATCCTTCTCAATCTGCTCTGCAAAGAAGGTGTCAAAGATCTGGTAGACCAGCTTGGTGGTGGTGGCTTTGGTGGGTCCTTTGTCCTTCTCCTTGGTGGGGTGTCTGATGGTTTGCCGTCTCTCAGCTCGCCTGGAAGAAAGGTATCCATTTCAGGGGACAGGACACAGGGCACCTCGCCTCCTCTAGTCTCAGGTCCCCAGTTTGATCCCAGCTACATCCTTACCTCTGTCCCAGAGTGACTCCAGCCAACTTGATCAGGTCTCTCATGCAGGGACTCAGAAAGATGGGCTGCTCGTCACTATCCTTGGCATCATCGTAACTCTCTACTTGTCCCACCACAAACTGGGCATGGCGGAGCAGAGAGTCCTCTGTGAAGCGGTTCAGGTTGATGGCAGAGGGAGGGACAGTGGTCTGGGTGGGGGGAGAAAAGGTCAGATCTCTCACTAATATTTTATAATACTTTGTATAATTTTGTTTGTTTGCAATACTAGGCATGGAACTCAGGGCCATGTACACCCTAGGCAAGCACTCTACAGCCATAACCCCGGCCCAGGTTCTCAAGTGTTTTGTTTTGGTGTGTGCAGAGGTGTGCACTCCATGACCATGTGTGCAAGGCCAGGAGAACAGTGTTTTCCTCTATTGCTCTTCTATTTGATCCTTGAGACAGGGTCTCACTGAACTTGGAGTTGCTGGTTTTTTTGGTTAGACTGGCTAGGGAGCCCCAGTGAGCCTGCCTTTATCCAGCTCAGCACTTGGATGACAGGCATGCTGAGCCCTGCCCAGTTTTTTATGAGTACTGGGGAACCAAAGTCAGGTCCTTACGCTTTCACAGCAAGCACTGTATCTATCAAGCCATCTTCCCAGCCCATTTTTGCCTGTTTCTCTAATATCTTTTACTTGTACTAAAAGCTACTAATTCTGGATGTGAACTTGAGGGCTTTCTTTAAAAAATATTTTTATTTACCGGACGTGGTGGCGCACACCTTTAATCCCAGCACTCGGGAGGCAGAGGTAGGAGGATCACCATGAGTTCAAGGCCACCCTGAGACTACATATTGAATTCCAAGTCAGCCTAGGCTAGCGTGAGACCCTACCTCAAAAAACAAAAAATATATATATTTGCTGGGCGTGATGTTACATGCCTTTAATCTCAGCACTCGGGAGGCTAAAGTAGGAGGATTACTGTTAAATTCGAGGCCACTCTGAGACTACATAATGATTCCCGGTCAGCCTGGGCTACAGCAAGATCCTACCTCAAAAAAATAAAGCAAGCAAAAGTTTTATTTATTTGTAAGTGTAGTGAGAGATAAATTGTATGTGGGCATACCAGGGCCTCTTGTCATTGTAATATCCAGATGACTGTGCCACTTTGTGCATCTGGCTTTACATGAGTACTGAGGAAATCAAACCTGGCAGGCTTTGCAAACAAGTACCTCTAACAGCTGAGCCATCTTCCCCAGTCCCAGGATTTATTGTTTTTCAAGATAGGGTTTTGCTTTAGCCCAAACTACAGGGTAGCCTCAAACAGAACTCAGTGATTCTCCTACTTCAAACTTGCTATACTCAAGGATGACCTCTAACTTCTGATCCTCCTGCCTTAACCTTCCTGATGCTGGAATTCTAGGCATGTGCCACCAGGTCTGACCTGGCCTGAAGTTGTCTAGCAATATCTGAATCAGAAGGGGTACACCTCTCACCTCAATCTTATTGATGAGATCTTCATAGGTTGCATCAGGATTGCCCTGTAGGAACTCAACTACGATCTTGCTGATGTAAATCTTCTCCTGCATCAGCCCAAATATGGGCGCATACTCAGGGCTGGGTTCCATCAGAATGTACTCTGCAAATGCTGGAGGAACACAAGGCATTGAGGACTGGCACAAAATAATCCAATCTGGGTAACCTGCACGTCCATCTCATGGACATCTGTGTGGATGACTGTTCTGTTTAAGAAATGGGGTCTTGGGCTGGAGAGATGGCTTAGCAATAAAGGCATTTGCCTACAAAGCAGAAGGACCTAAGTTCGATTCCCCAGTACCCATGTAAAGCCAGATGCACAAAGTGGCACGTGTCTGGAGTTCCTTTGCAGTGGCAGGAAGACCTGATGTACCCATTCTTTTTCTGTCTGCCTCTCAAATATAAAAAAAAAAAAAATGAAATGAAATGAAAAAAAGAAAAGAAGAAATGGGGTCTTGCTATGTCACCCAAGCTGGCCCTGAACTCCTGAACTTCTGAGCTCAAAATAGCCTACTGAGTGACCAGGACAACAGGTACCTGCCTTTATGTCAAGTCAGATAGAACTTTGTGTGTGTGCATGTGTAGTGTATGCATACATGTGCAGATGTGTTTATAGGTGTCTAAAGGCTAGAGAAGCATGTTGAGTTCCTACAGGGCAATCCTGATTAATCCTATCACTTATCCATTAATTTCCTTGCAATGATCTTCCTGTGGATGCAGGGCTGTGGTTTTTCTAAGTCCCAGCAATTTCCTGGTCTCTGCTCCCACAGAACCAGGGTTACAGACATATATGGCCTTAATCAATATTTACATGGGTCCTAGGAAATTAACTTGAGCAGCCTGAGGCCCTTTGCTTGCAGCAAGTGCTTTTACCTACTGAGCCATCTCCCCAGTCCCAGATGACTTTCTCCCAAACAAGGTATCACTCTAGCCTAGGCTGACCTGAACTCACTTTATAGCCCTAGACTGGCATTGCCACCATGCCTGGCAAGATGAGATAGAGAGAGAGAAAGAGAGAGAGAGAGAGAGAGAGAGAGAGAGAGAGAGAGAGAGAGAGAGAGAGAGAGAGAGAGAGAGACAAATGAGCATACCAAGACCTCCTGTTTCTAATAAATGAATTCGAGACCCAGGTGCCTGTGTTTCTGGCTTTACATGGGTACTGGGAAATTGAACCTAGGCTATCAAGCTTTGCAAGCAAGCTCCTTTAACCACTGAGTCATCTCTTTAGCCTCCAGATGACATTTTAAAGTCGTCATGCTGGCCACAAGACAGAGATGAGTCCTTTGAGCTTCCAGAACAATCTAAAAAAATCATTCCATACCCAAATGGCAAAACTACACACATAATGCATCACAGTGAGTTCTCTGGGCCACCTGGAGAAGGGATGCCAGCTAAGTGAGCTCCTCTCTGGCTCTGACATCCAGAGTGGGTTTGAGTTGCAAGAGCATGACTTCCTAGTAGATCTGGGGGGGGGGGGGTCAGCTCCCAGACCAATCATAACCAATCTGAGGCCACCTAACTGAGCCATGCTCAAATGGCGTTCATTTCATGGCTGAGGAATTTCCTGTGGAGCTCACCAACCCAGAACAGCAAGCCATGGTCCCTGCTTGGAGCTTGGAACACCTAAGACTGGACACTTACAGGTGCTGAAGCCAATGAGTGCCTTTTCCCCTCCATCGAAGCCAGTGATCCACCACTCGTTGATGGGGCCGAGGTCTTTACCATTAACACCTCCTATAGGGAGGAAAGAAACCAATGAGATGTGGTGGCTCACGGTCCAGTCTGGGGCTCAGGAGTGATGTGGGGCCAATGAGCACCCAGCCTAACCTAGCTGCCATGTCATCAGCGCTCTGGCCAGTCCTCCTCCGTGACTGGCAGAGTCTTGAGCCCTCACTTGAAGAGCCAAGAGTCCTGTGGACTACACTGTCGCATAGTAAAATAAAACATTAGTTCCACACATAACCTTGGAATGTCCCACATACCTTCCTGAGATGGGTTATCTTCATAGATTGCTTTTGCTGAACCAGAGAACAAGAGCTCCACATTCTTCTCGATGAGGCCAGTGTCAATCGGGCACAGGTGGCCTCGCTTGCAGTACACACTAAATGGGCAAAGAGCACACTTATCACCTAACTTGCCAAAACAATAGGGCACAGCAGGGAATCAGGGTCAAGTACAAGGAGACGGGACTCAGTGCTGGACTTTATCACCCAATAGTGGCTTCCTCTCCCACCTGCAGGCAAAGAGAACACAGGTCTGAGGGTACCATCAAGGTCAGGGAGATTTACTGGGAAAGTCACCAGTTTCCAGAATATTCTTCTCTAGTTAGCACTACTTATCTAGTTTCAAAACATTGCCATCACTCAAAACCATGTACACACTAAGTAACCTCTCCCTATTCCCAGCCCACCATGACAACCTGCTAGTTTCCAGTTTCCTGTATTTGGGATGTCATACTGTAGATTGTTTATGTGACACCAGATGAGCTGACTCAGTTGTATGAAGCAGAAAGGGCAGGGTAGATTATATCAAGGACTCAGGAGGGGGATGCCTCCTAGTTCAATTTCAAGTATCAAAAGGGCATTCCTGAGTGCTGGGAACATGGGTCAGTCAGTGAAGTGCTTGCCATGCAGACACAAAGACCTGAGTTCAGATCCCCAGCCCCCATGATGGCACATCCGTATAACCCCAGCCCTCAGGAGCTGGAGACAGGCAGATCCCTGGGGCCTACTGTCCTCACTGAATCTATGAGCTCTGGGTTTAGTGAGAGATCTTGTCTCAAAGAACAAAGTAGGCAACAATTAGGACATGTATCACTGATCTTTGGCCTTCACACACTAAGTCCACACCTCAGAAACATACATGCATAGGCATACTACTTGGAAGCACGTTCCTCTCTAAGTGAGCAAGATGACAAAGTTCAAGATGTTTAAAAAAAAAAAAAAAACAGGATCTCGCTATGTATCACTATATTGTAAGGCTCAGGCTAGCCACATAATCCTCCTGCCTCAGCTTCCCCAGTGCCACCATGCCTGGCCTCTTTTTTTTTTTTTTTTTTTTTTGAGATAGGGTCTCATGTAGTCCAGGCTTGCCTCCACCTCCTGGTTGATGTGCTACCAGAAGTGGAATCCAGGGTCTTGAGCATGCTAGGCAAGCATTTTACTAGCAAAACCACACCACTAGTCCCTAAATGTTTTACGTAACAAAACACCCAGAGCTTCAGGGGTGTGGTGGTGCACTGCTTTAATCCCAGCACTCACTTGGGAGGCAGAGGTAGGAGAATCACCATGAATTTGATGCCACCCTTAGACTACATAGTTAATTCCAAGTCAGCCTGGGATAGAGCGAGACCCTACCTCAAAAAAATAAAAAACACCCAGAGCTAACCTCCACATACAGGCACCATGGACAGAAAGGTCAGTCTGCCTCTGGCGTTAAGTACTAGCACACATCAAGGCAGAGTCTGTAGGAGTGGAAGACTGTCCCTAGTCTATCTCCATAGAAGTGACACAAGAGAAAAGCCCTGTGTACCAGGCCTGGTGTCACCTACCACACTAATACTTCAGGGCAATGTCATCCAGGTATGGTCCACACCGGACTCACTGGGGCAGCTGGGCAATCCCAGCCTTCTGGCTCTAAGGCAGCCTGCCCCTGGTACTGACCACCAGGAACAAGGCTGTAGGTAGCAACCCCGACTTGAGGAAGTCCCAGCTCTCTTCTCAACCATAAGCTCTGTCCAGACAGCAGGCTTCACCTGGCCCCCCAGGTTTTGCCCAATCTTTTTAAATTAATTTATTTTTTTATTGTCCATAATGAGTTACATTATTTAATGGGCAGAAAATAAGTTGTTATCCCCTGTTCCCCAATGCCCCTCTTCCCCATCCCCAATCGGCTGGATATCCTCCTCCGTGGGCTGTCTGGATCAGTCCTTGGGGCAGGGGACCATGGATAGCCTAGTAGTCAGCCCGGTTCTCCTGGCCCTAGTATGTTGTTACTGAGGGGTTCCATGCCTCTGGATAGTCTCCCCCACCAAGGCTGTCACAATCTTTCCGCCCCCTCTTCCGCTCATTTCCCTTAGTCATGGTGGGTGAGTATTAAGGCTGTTTTATTGTTGAGATCTTAGGGGTCTCTGTACTTCTGGATTAGGTTTTGGTTTTGCCCAATCTTGAGCCTAGCCATGGAGATCACTGGCAGACAAACAGTATCCTAATGAAGACTGGCATCCAATGCCAAGAGGGAGGAAAGTGCAATCAGTCCACCATGGGAACTCATGGGGCACCACCATAGCCACAAACTGCCCTCTCACCCTAGCTGGCACCAGAAGCTCTAGTAAGGATGAGTGCAGCAAGAAGCAGGCTGTCCAGGAGCAAGGCCCACCCAAGGTCCCCAGTGGGTGCTCTTGCATAGCCCCACTACAACCACACACAGCCTGGAAGGCACTACATGTCTTATCGATGCCCCATCCTGGCTCCTGCTCCTGTCAGCCACTCTGGCCTTGATACTCACCAGTCCAAAGAAGCCTTCAGGCATGCTGTTCATGTGGGGGGAAAGGGGGAAGGGCCTCTGCCTATTCTATTCTACCTCTGGTCTTCATGCTCAAATCTCAGCCCCTCTACTCCAACCAGAACTTTCCTCCCACCCCTTCTTTGCTCAGACTTTCAGTTGATTGAATCTATTACAGGTTGAACATCACTAACTCCAAAATTCAAAATTTGAAATGCTGAGCACCAATGTGGTATTACAAGTGGAAAATTCCATTATCTGACCTCATTTGACAGGTTTATTATTTGCATGTGTGTGTATGGGTACACCAGGGTATCTCGCCACTGCAAATAAATGCCAGACTCATGTGCCACTTTTTACTTTTGGTTGTATGTGGGTACTGGGGAATTGATCCCAGGCCAGCAGGCTTTGTAAGCAAGCACCTTTAACAGCTGAGTCACCTCCCCAGCTTTGTGTCTCCTATGCACAAAGGCAAAAGCTTAGGAAAGACTGTGGTCAGAGCCTTGGGACTTCTCTGGGCTACCCAATAACATGGGTGGGAATCACTAGCACATCACTTACCTGAAGTATGTCAGCTTGTGCTGAGGAAGGGCTTCATAACTCTCAAAGCCTGACTCGTTAGCATCAAAGATGGACAGCTTCTCATTGGTCAACATCTGGGGTTCATCCAGCTGAGAGAGATGGGGCTGTGAGGCATGGGTACATCAGGAGGCAGGTGACCAAAGAGTGACAACATAGTGGGGACTTACTGCATCAGGCGGGTGCTGTGCGTACTTCAGGTCAACGTCATCCAGGTACTGTCCACACTGGACGCACCGCAGTGGGTGAACCTAGGAGGCAGGACACAGGCAGCCTCAGAGACGGTGCGGCTCCAGTACCATGTTGTGCTGTGCTGCCAGCCTGGTTCCCAGTGGTGGGCTTACCTTTGGATTCAGGGCTGTTTTGTTTCGGGACACTTTTTTCTCAATCCTAGAAACAAAGTATCAAAATCAAGGCTGTCTGACCACAGCAAGCATCCTATGCTCCCCCAGCAGCCAAAGAACTAGGTTCCCAGAGGCATGCCTGGGGCTCCAGTGCAACCCCACAGAAAGTCAAGGCTGCTCCATCTTTCTTTCTAGAACAATTTCCAATATTATGAGCTGCCTTATGTAAAGAAAAAAGGAAACTTACGGTTCCTTGGGTGTTGTTTTGTGTCTCTTTTCCTCCTAATTAGAAGAAACAAAGAGGAACAGAAGGTAAGAAGTATTTTATAACTGGATGCTTCTAAGTTAGAATGTCACATTTATTACAAAACTCAGGGAGGATAAAGGGTCAGGCAGTGAGACCCCCAACACATCCTCAAATCTCTTACAGTCGCTTCCCAGTCAACAACCTGCCAAGCGTGATAGCACACCCCTCTAATCCCAGCAAGAGGCTGAAATAGGGTGATCCTGATACAAGGCCAGCCTGGACTACTTGGCAAAATTCCGTCCAAAAAAAAAGAAGAAAAAAAAAAGCCAGGTCTTGTAGAGGTGCAAGCTTTTAATCCCAGCACTCAGGAGGCAGAGATAGGAGGATCACTGAGTTCCAGGTCAGCCTGGGCTAGAGTGAGACTAACTTGGAAAAAACATTATCACTAGACATTAACTGTAGGGTCTTCTATCACAAGTTGTCTGTGATTTGAGCTGCCAGTGTGTCATGGCAACCTGAACACATGAACAAGCATATTTCATTGCAGAGTTCCTTCAGGCCAATGGAAAAAGGCTACACTTAAATTCTTGCTACCTGATGCAACTCAAGGGTTACAGGTTCAGGTACCAATTGAAAACATCAGGCCATGACTGGGGATATAGCTCAAAGACAAACCTCTTGTCTAGCAAGGACAAGGCCCTAGGGTTCCATCTCCA
Source organism: Zapus hudsonius (assembly GCA_004024765.1). Lineage (NCBI taxonomy): Eukaryota > Metazoa > Chordata > Mammalia > Rodentia > Dipodidae > Zapus > Zapus hudsonius. Next base: position 57,149 of record PVHP010007109.1, read on the forward strand.
GCACTGCAAAAGGAAAAGAATCCAATGAGAAGTTAAGGCTAAATCAGGCTTGGCACACGAATTTAATCCCAGCACTCAGAAGGCAAAGGCAGGAGGATCACTATAAGTTCAAGGCAAGTGTGGTTGACAGAAAAGTTCCAGACCAACTATACACAGAGAGAAGGATTGAAATTCAAAGTGGCATTGCAGAAGGCCACAGTCTTCCTGAATAATACCCTATGCAGAAGCATGGGGCCACCACTCAGTTCCTAGAAAACCAATGTATGTCATCTGTAGGAGATAGGGCTGGAAAGAGATACAGCTAGCAAGACCTAGAACCTTCCATGAATCAGATGCTTGTTCTGAGTAGGGAAAAAAGATTAAGCAAATCTGAACCAAATGCACTCATTGGCTGAGTACTGACCTGCTGGTCAACAATGGACCACATGTACCAGTGGTCCTGAGAGATGTTACCCCTATGGACTTTGTAGCCATCTTTGTGTACATGCAGGCTGATGTTTACATAACCATATCATCCAACCACTTGTCTCCTAGAATGCGTACTTGGTCACTGAGTATCACATAACTGTACACTACTCTTGTGTGGGTTATGACTCATACTGCTAAAGTAACAGAAAGCCAGGTATAGGGGATACACACCTGCAATCCTAGCACTCAGGCTGATGAGGGAGGAGAAACTAAAGACCGGCCTGGGTGACATAGGCAGAAACTGTCTTGAAAAACACATTCTTTTAGCCACAAAGACTTTGACAGTTTCATGAGATCAATTTAAAACAAACAAATCATCACAAACCTAGTTTTCTCATACAAGTGACCCATTAGGAAAGAAATCAGTTGATGAAGGTGTTATGGACTCAGCTGTCTACTCCAAATTCTTACAATAAAACCCTAACCCAAAATGTGATAGTATTTAGAGCTGGGGCCCTGAAGGTAAGTGAGGTTAAACAGGGTCATAGAATGAGGCACTGACCCAGCAGGTATGATGTTCTCATGAGAAGGGAAGGGGACACCACAGCCCAATGTTCCCATGTACAAGCCCAGTGCAAAGCCACATGAGGACACAGCAAGGTGGCAGCCGCCTCTAGCCAGAGTGGCATCACCAGCAACTAACCCCAGAGCCATGCCTTTCACTATCAGCAACTGTGAGAAAATAGACATCTGTTATTTGAGCCGCTGGTTTGTCACGGCACCCTGCCACTTTGTACCTCCTAGGGAATCGTGGATTTAGGTAATGATCATTAAACATACTAGGTAGGAGGGGGCTGGAGAGAGAGATGGCTCAGTGGTTAAAGGTACTTGATTGTAAAATCCTAACAACCTGGATTCAACTCCCTAGTACCCACATAAAGCCAGATGCACAAAGTGGCACATACATTTGGAATTTGTTTGCAGTGGGCAAGAGACTGGCATGTGCTCACACTCCCCCCCCACCCTACCCCCACTTCTCTCTGCAAATAAAAATAGTTTTAAGTTAGGTGAGCTGGGCATGGTAGCTCACACCTGTAATTTCAACACTTGGGACACAGGAGGATCACTGGGTTTGTGATCTGCCCAGCCTACAGACTGAGATCCTGTCTCAAAAATATAAAATAAAAATAAAAACATTGGTGATTGGGGACAGGGAAGAGGGAAATCAGGGAACTGGGGATACCAATGTATTTGATTATGGATAATAAAGAAAAAAAAC
>PVHP010007110.1:0-57938 GCA_004024765.1 Zapus hudsonius
TGGGAGGCGGGGCTACAAAGCAGCCCCCGGTCCCAGTGAAAGAGAGAGAGAAGAAGAGAGAGAAAGCGATGGGGAGGGGGCGCAGCTTATGGCAGTAGGAGGGGCTAAGGAGGAGCCCCTGGTCCTGGTGAAAGATAGAATGAGAAAAAAAAGCGATGGGGGAGGGGTGCGGCAGACGCGCTGGGGGCAGGGTTGGGGGGGTACAAAGGAGCCCCATTTGCGGTGGAAGAGGGACAGAAGAAGAAATAGAAGCGGTCGAGGAGGGACGCAGCAGATGGCGGGAGGCGGAGCCCCCGGGAAGGAGAGGAGGGCATACATGCTGGAGGCTGAAGGATGGGGGGAGGGGTTGTTTATCGATGGTCGATTGAGAAAGAATATTAATATCAGAAATAAATTTGAAAAACTGTCAGAAAGTTGATAAAGACAGGCGGGTGCCCGGGAGGAGCGGGATAGACAGAGGGTGGGAGGGTGGGGGCCAAAACCCAAGGAAAGCCGGCCGCCGAAAGAGAGGATCAGGCAGCAGGCAGCCGAGCACAGGACTCACTGCTTCCTGCGAGCTCTTTTCCACGCTGTCAGCTTCCAGTCGTGCAGATCCTGTACTCGGAGGTGCCTGGAATTCGGCTCGTGGCCGCAGCTAATGTCAACGAGCTGGGTCCCTGCTGAAGAACCTGGTCCTAATTTCCCCGAGGTTTATGGCGTGTCTGCTAGTCAGCCATCTTCCCCGGAAGTCGGTTTGCTAGGACTTTGTTTAGGATTTTTGCTTCTAAGTTCATCAGGGATATGGGTCTGTAGTTTTCTTTCTTTGTTACATCTTTGCCTGGTTTGGGAATTAGGGCGATGGGAGCTTTATAGAAGCAGTTTTGGAGACTACCCTCTTTTTCAATGTCCCTGACAAGCTTCAAAAAGAGAGGCTTCAGTTCTATGATGAAGGTTTGGTAGAATTCAGCTGAGAAACCATCTGGACCTGGGCTTTTCCGATTCGGGAGGTTCTTGATTAGTGATTCAATCTCTGTGGTTGTTATTGGATTGTTTAGGGTCTTTATCTGCTCTGGTCTAAGCTTTGGAAGTTGGCAGGTGTCTAGGAATTTATCAATTTCTTCCAGGTTCCCTAATTTTGCAGAGTAGAGGTTTTGGAAGTATGACCTGATGATTCTTCCAATCTCTTCAGGATCTGTTGTGATCTCACCCTTGTCATTTTTTATTTTGTTAATTTGGGCTTTCTCAGTTTTTCATTTGATTAAGTTGGCCAGGGGTTTGTTGATCTTATTGACTTTTTCAAAGAACCAACTCTTTGATTTGTCTATTTTTTCAATTGTTTTCTTTCTTTCCAAGTCATTAATCTCAGCTCCGATCTTAATTATTTCCTTGCGTCTCAATTTCCTAGGGGATTTTTCCATCTCCTCTAATGACCTTAGGTATGAGGATATTTGGTTGATTTGAGACCTCTCTGTCTTTGTTATGAAGGCATTTAGAGCAATGAATTTCCCCCTTAGAACTGCCTTCATTGTGTCCCACAAGTTCTGAAAGGATGTGTCCTCATTATCATTTGTTTCTAGGAAGTTTTGGATTTCCTGTCTGATTTCTTGTTTGACCCATTCATTGTTCAGGAGCGAGTTTTTCAGTCGCCAATATCTATTGAAATTTTTGGATCCTCTCCCATTGTTAATTTCTATCTTTAATGTGCTGTGGTCTGATATGATACAGGGGATTACATTGATCTTTCTGAATTTGCTGAGGTATGATTTATGACCTAGTATATGGTCAATTTTGGAAAAAGTTCCATGCACTGCTGAAAAGAATGTGTAGTGTGTGTCCTTGGGGTAAAATGTTCTGTAGATGTCTGTTATCCGTAGTTTGTCAATGGTGCGATTTAGCAGCTTGATTTCCCTGCTTGTCTGTTGTTTGTACGATCTGTCTAGGGATGACAGTGGAGTGTTAAAGTCTCCTATTATGATGGTGTTGGCATCTATATCTGCTTTGCTTTTGAGTAATTTATGCCTAATGAACTGAGGGGCCCTTGCATTTGGTGCATACATATTTAGTATAGTGATGTCTTCTTGCTCTATTGTTCCCTTGATGAGTAGAAAGTGGCCATCATTGTCCTTTTTTATTGCTGTTGGCTTAAAGTCTATTTTGTCAGATATTAGAGTAGCCACACCTCCTTTTTTATTTTTCCCACATGCCTGGAAAACTGTTTTCCACAATTTTATTCTCAGTAGGTTACTGTCTTTAGCGAGAAGGTGTGTTTCTTGAAGGCAACAGATGGAAGGGTCCGTTTTCATGATCCAACCTGCTATCCTGTTTCTTTTTTTAGGAGAGTTGAGTCCATTTACATTTAAAGATATAATTGTGAGGTTTCCCATGTTGTAGAGAATATGGAGTTTGGTATCTGAGCTGTTGCTGCTATCTCTTTTGTGTTACCTTGTTTGTTCTCTGTTCCTTTCCTGAGGTCGGTTATTTCCTCTGCAAGGGATATCTCATGAAGTATCTTTTGAAGGTTTGGCTTTGTGCTTTGTAAAGCTGATTAGTCTCTTGGTATACTTGAATTCCTCCATCAATTATGATGGATATCTTTGCTGGGTAGAGTAGTCTAGGTTGGAATACATTCTTCTTTAGGCCTAGGATCGCTTTGTTCCAAGCTCTCCTGGCTTTTAACGTTTCTCTGGAGAAGTCTGAGGTGATTCTGATGCGTTTTCCTTTATACATGAGTTTCCTTTCTCTCGTTACTCTAAGGACTCTCTCTTTATCCTCAAGATTTGGCATTGTAATTAAGATATTTCTTGGGGTGTTCCTCTTTTGATCCAATTTGTTTGGGGTCCTCCTTATCTCTTTTGGTTGTACAGGACTATCTCTTGCCAAGTATGGAAAGTTTTCTTGAATAATTCTGTTGAAAATATTTTGTATGCCCCTCGTTTGGTTTTCATCTCCTTCCTGGATCCCCATGATCTTGAGATTAGGTCTTTTATGGTATCCCACATTTCCCTTGAGTCTTGTTCACTTGCTCATTTGAATTTTGTCAAGGTTATTATTTCCCTTGAATTCTCCTCTGTTCTGTCTTCCATATCTGAGGTTCTGTTTTCCCAGTGATTGATCCTGTTGGTAAGAGATTTTAGGGATGTTCTTATTATTTCAATATGGTTTTTGTTTTCTGCAACTTCTTTCTGGGTTGCTTTTATCATCCTGTTGAGATGTGATTTCATTTCAAGGTTTGATTTAATTACTTCTTCCTGACAGTCATTCTTATATTTTCAGATCTTTCGGTTAATTTGGACAGCTGGTTTTTGATACCTTCAGTTTGTTGGCTTGTCTTTATTTCTGATATGTGTCTTCTGACAATCATTTGGTTCTCCTCTAATATATTAAGCCTGGTGGCAAAGCTAATGAGCTGACTTTGTACACATTCAATATGTTGGTCCATCTTTTCTTGCATGACTAACATTAAGTTCTCCTTAGTATCTCTGCCAGTATGATCGGGGTTTCATGTTGTGTCATCCTGGTCCTGCTTCTGCTCTCTCTCTTTAGTGGTGTTGTTGTCATTTGGTGCAGTTTCCCCAGCTGGTGTAACATTCTTGCGTTGAGGTCAGCCCATTTCAATTCCACTTGAGGTGGTTGGCGGAGTGCCTTTGAGATATATGCAGGGGTCGGTGGGTGTGGGGATGGCAAAGCGCAGTGGGCAGTGGGGCAGGTTCAGTTGTTGGGGCTGTGGGGGTTGGTGGTTGTGGGGAGTTAGCATACCCCTGGATGTCGTGGGTACGGGGGGTGGGACCATCAGATTAGGCAGGCCAGGGGAACAGGCCCACAGAGGTCTGTGGTCCCAGGGGATGGGGTCGGTTGGGGGAGGGCCGGGAGGGTGAGGCTGCTGAGATCCCTGGAACTAGTGTTTCTGGGATCTCTCGGCACAGAGGGGCTTATGGGTTCCTCAGGTGCAGAAAAAGAGCAGGCCAGATGCGTTGGAGGCTGAAGTTTGGGGTAAGGGGCTACGTAAGAACCCCTAGACCAGTTTGGAAGGTGGCAGAGAAATTAAAGAAAAAAAATAAAATTAAATAAAAATAAAAAAATAAAGAGCTGGTGAAAGGGAAAGAAAAGAAAAAAAAAGGATTAAAAACCCTAAATAAATAAGAAAACAGAGTAGCGAGCGGTGGAGGGCTGGGGAAGACGCACTGGAGGCCGGAAGGCAGGGGAGGGGCTACGAAGGAGCCCCCAGTCTGGTGAAAGTGAAAGAGAGGGGAAAAAAGGATTAAAAACCAAAATAAACAAGAAAGCTGAGTAGCGAGGTGTGAGGGGTGTGGAAGACGAGCTGGATGCCGGAAGGCGGGGCGAGGGGCTACATACAGATGGCCTATGGAGAACGAATATTAATAAAATAAAATAAAAACAACAAAAAGTTGAAAAAGAAAGACATGCAAGTGCCCAGGAGGGGCGGGATAGACAGAGGGCGGGAGGGTGGGGGCTGAAACACAAGGAAAGCTGAATGAAAGATTCAGGGGGCCAGCAGGCTGAAGCTGTTCTGGCACAGCCTGCCTGGATGACTCACTGCCTCCTGCGATCGTTGGTACATGCTGGTGGCTTCCAGTAATGAGGATTCTGTGCTTGGAGGTGTCTGGAATTCAGCGCATGGCCGCAGCTTGTGTCCACAACTTGGATCCCTGCAGAAAACCCTGGTCCTTATTTCCCGAGGTGTACAGCGTGTCTGGTAGTCAGCCATCTTCCCCGGAAGTCCTGAATTTCCTTTATTATTTCTTGGATGACCCAATCATTTTTTAGGAGCGAATTATTCAGGCGCCAATACTTTGTGTATTTTCTGGATCCTGTTCCATTGTTAATTTCTACCTTTAATGCACTATGGTCTGATATGATGCAAGGAACTACATCAATCTTCCTGAATTTGTTTAGGGAAGATTTGTGACCTAAGATGTGATCAATTTTAGAAAAAGTTCCATGCGCTGCTGAGAAGAATGTATATTCTGTGTCTTTGGGGTAGAAAGTTCTGTAAATATCTGTTTTCCCCAGCTGGTCGATGGTGTTATTGAACTCCGTTATGTCCCTGCTGATCTTCTGTTTGTTTGATCTGTCTAGAGCTGATAGAGGTGTATTAAAGTCTCGTACAATGATGGAATTAGAGTCTATCTCCGCTTTATTTTTGAGTAGGGTTTCCTTTATGAACTGTGTTGCACCCAAATTTTGTGCATATATGTTAATGATGGTGATATCTTCCTGCTGGATCATTCCTTTGGTGAGTAAGAAGTGACCATCATTATCCTTTTTAATTGATTTTGGTGTAAAGTCTATTTTGTCAAAGATTAATGTAGTAGCCACACCTGCTTGCTCTTTATTTCCACATGCCTGATAAACTGTTTTCCATCCTTTTGCTCTAAGAAGATTGCTGTCTTTAGAGGTAAAGTGCATTTCCTGAAGGCAGCAGATGGAAGGGTCCATTTTTCTGATCCACCCTGCAAGTCTGTGCCTATTTATAGGGGAGTCAATTCCATTTATAGCAGTGATATATCTGTGAGGTTTGCTTTAAGCCCTGCCATGATAAAGGGTTAATGGGGGTTGTTGTCTGTGCTGCTGTTATTAGCACACTGACTGTGATTGTTGTGCCTGATCTTTGGTACTCTTCTGCGGTAGATTTCTTGTTTCTTCTGTGTGGGATATCTCTTACAGGATCTTCTGAAATTTTGGCTTTGTTTTCAAATAATCATAGAGCTGGTTTCCATCAAGGAACACTTTCAATTCTCCATCTATTATGAGGGACATCTTTGCTGGGTACCGTAGTCTAGGTTGAAAGCCATACTTGTTTAGGCCCTGCAAAGCATTATTCCAAGCCCCTCTGGCTTTCATGGTTTCTACTGAGAAGTCTGAGGTAAGTCTGATGGCTTTTCCTTTATAAGTTACGGTTTGCTTTTCTCTAGCAGCTTTGAGTATTTTCTCTTTGCTTTCTACATTAGGCATCTTAATTAAAATGTGTCCTGGAGAATTCCTCTTCATATTGTATCTGTTTGGAGTCCTCTGCCCCTTGAAAGTTTATTGAGCTTTCTCTTTTTATATAGGGGATGTTTTCTTAAATAATTCTGTTGAAACTATTTCCTATGCCCTTAGTCTGGGCTTCTTCTCCCTCTGGGATCCCCTTGATTCTAATTTTTAATCTAATTTTAATCTAATCTTTATGGTATCCCATAGTTCGTTCAAATTATGCTTACTTGATTTCTTGAATTTGTTGAGTCCTATGACGTCCTTATTAATTCCTTCTGTCTTGTCCTCAACGTCTGAGATTCTGTCCTCCAGATTGTCAACTCTGGGACTGATTGATTCTAGGGAGGTTTTTAACAACTCCATTTCATTTGGTTTCTCCTATAATTTTGTTTACAGACTCCAATTCTTTGGTGAGATCCAATTTCCAGCCTATTTTTGTTGTTGCTAGGAATTCCTGAAAATCATTTGTAAATTTTCTTAAGTCCTCATCAAACTTAATCAATTGATTGTCTAGCTCCTCCCATAGTTGGTTGACCTTCAATTCACTTAAAGTGTTTCTGAATTCATTCATATTTCTCTCCATTAAATCAGTCTGGAGTCTATGCTTGAGTTGGTGAGTTTCATCTCATTCATGTCTTTATTCATAGTTTCTATATCAGCCATTAACTGTTTCATGTTTGCATTGCAGTTGTGGTCAGAAGTCATTTTATTTTCTCTTTGGGATTTTATTTTTGCTGTCTCCACTTCCTTGTCACTTTCCTGTTCTATAATGGGACTAGAGGCCCTGATTTGGGGAGGTCTGTCTTTGATTTCTGTGGGTTTTTTCATTGGTTTCTGCCCATGTCCAGGTAGGGGAGTGGGAGTCAGGCACCCTGGGGAGTGCTATTCAGCCCACTTTACTTCTAGTGGAATGATTACCAGGTTTGATCTTAAACAGAGGTCTTTCCTGTTAGGGTGTTCTGTCCCCAGACAGGCTTAGATCTTTACCCATCTGGATCCCTCTGTATGTGTCTGTTTAGTCTTAGAGCCACCTCATAGGTCCCTGTTCCTGATTTTTATGCTGCAGTAGAAAGAGCCCCAGCCCCCCCCAAACTATAGAGCCCAGTGTCTTCCCACCTGGCAGTGGCACATGATCCCTGGTACTTGCTGAGACCGCCTGTGTCCTCCTGGCTGGTACCCATCTGAACCAGCCTCTGCCGAGGTTCCCAGGTATCTGCCTGAGGTCTGGCCCTTTACGGAGAGTCCTGGCAACGATGTTACTTGTCCTCCATCTTGCTCCGCCTCTTATTGTATTTTTAAAGATGCTATCTCTCTATCTTTAAAGATAATGGGTGATATCTTACAATCTAAGATTGTTCTAGCAGCTGCCAGTTACTGATAGCTGGGAATGAACTTTTTAGAGACTAAGTTATGCCATTGGCCAATATCTACACTGGGAGCAGATGGCTGGACTGATATGGATAGATATAGTGAAATGTCAGCTGAGTGTTGTTTACATTTGATGGGACACTTGGTTGGTGAATCTGATTATATGGGCATGCCTCTGCATTTGGGGTCATTCACACGAAACTCATCAATTCATGATGGTCTTATATTGTAAATATTATGTCACCATTTTCAAATCCATTATTTTGAAAGGATTTGTCTTATCTGTTAGCTTGTAAAAGTTCCATAACCTGAAATGGTAGAAATAAAGGTTTTGCACCTGCTGCTTAAGGGTGGGCTATTAGTGACTGAATAGAGAAGAGCTCTGAGGATGATCCTGAGGCCATGCTCCATTCTAGTGGACTGTAGTGTTGCAGAAAATACTCACTGTATGCCCTGGACCCCAAGGGGGATCAGTGTCAGTGCATGTGTGAAATATTTTAGGGTGCTATCTGATCCACTACAAGCAAAACCTTATGTACAAATTCTAGCATGTTCTCTCTGGAAACATTGTTTCTTTTTCTTCAGAGATAGTTATAGTCTCTGATTGTATCTATACAAGGCATTCAGATATTGAGTCTTCCAGGCCAAATGCATGTTGACAAGGGAGGTGATAGCAGAGGGTATTGGGAAAACAAAAGTGAAGTTGATACTAGTTGCTTAAACTAGATAGGCGATTACTATTAACATTTAACTAGTAGTAATTGGGATGTAAGTGATCCCATAATGTTTTCTCTAATAAAGATTCTGCACATGAGAGCACTTAATGTGAGAACAGCTTCATGGGTCATTTAGATGAAATCCACATTTTTATCACCGAGAAGTGCTGAATGGGGGCTTTATGTTTAATTCTTCTTAGAATGCCCCAGATGCATGCAAAAACAGGGAAAAGCAACTCCGTGGGTCATTTTCTCCAGGCTTCCTCCATCCCACTGTACTAAAGGCATTATGACACTTGAGAAACAAATGGTAATTAGGAATAGAGGCAGATGATTTGATTTTGTTATTAGGACTAATGTAATTAGAGAAATAATTAGAGTCTCTCTAATATGGCTATTAAGTAAGATGTCATCAACAAAATTCAGAATGCTAGTATGGAAAAATGGAGAAAGTGGTGAAAAGTACTCTATATCTTCTTTCCCCTTTTCCTGTTCTGTGCCCTTTCCTAATACTAAGCATCATTTTCTCACTGAGAATATTATGAAAATGTCCATATTGGCATCATTTTATATTTCTCAATATGATGTTTCACTAATTACCTAAACTGACCTTGACAATAATCTAACCAAATAAGGAAGGGAAGTTTATCCCATAACCCATTTTACATTTGAAGAAGCTGACATTCAGTGATGTTAAATGATTCCACCATGATCACTCAATTTGAAAAGGTACAACAGTAATTAAAACTACAGGCCTATTTTTTTGGTCTAGATTATGGACTTCTAGAAGTCAACATGGAAAATATATAATTACATAAAAAGAAGGATACATGAGAATTCCAGAGTAGTTAATGTTACCTCATTTTTGCCAGGAAAGGGAAGCCAGTCACTGGTAAATCATCCTTATACCTTAAAAAATTAACCACCAATGACGATATAAGAAATACTAACTCAGTGAGTTTTAAAAAAGGAATGAAAGTTAGGATTAATGGGGAAGAAAAGTCTTAATGGGAGGTGAGATTAAGGAAGTAATATGGAGGGAATAAGATCAAACAAAATACATTATATACAGGTATGAAATTGTCAAAAAGGGAAAATATTTTTTAAAAGAAATGCTGTTGGGTAACCCAATAGAGTGTATTTTCTCATTTATTACTATTAATTAACATTCAATGCATGGTGTTTCGTGGTTATAATGTGTCTCATTAGATTGCTCCAAAATCCCCCTTTTCTCTTTCCTCCTCATCCTTGTTTTGGACATTTCCACTGATCCACACAACCACACAAAGAATTCTTCTCTTTCATTGCAGCAGGTTCCAAGGACCACAACTTTTTCTTCTAAATCTTCCGTGTGCTCACGTGTAGCTGAATGCCAAGGCCAGAAGACAGGTTGCTCAGGTACTGTTCCAACTTTTTTTGAGACAGGCTTCTCACTGGTCTTGAACTTGCCAAGCTTTTTTTTTTTTTTCGTTACATATAGAAAATTTTAAATCAAGTAACTTGATAATTTGTGTGCATTGTCTATGTTCTTGTATCTTTTCTGATGTTTCTTTCTCTCAGTTATGTTCCTTAGATATGTTCTAACTTCTTCATGTGGATAGTCTCTTAGGTCATACCATAGAGATCTGGTCAGTTGCTATAGTATTGGAAAGAAGATCTCAAGAATCTAAGATGTGCTTATCAAGTTACCATTAGATTGTTATCAATTACTGGATGACCCTGTATGAGACTTAATTCAGATGGGTATTTCAGTGCATTGGAAGTTTCCTGCTTTCTTCTATTACTGAGTGAAATTTGAGCTTCAGTTTTATATTGTCACATGTCACATGACAGAATCAATCTCATTGCCAGAGATTTTCAGTGGGTCATTTGCAATATGAAATTTTCTTTTTTTATATATTTTATTTATTTATTGGAGAAAGAGTGACAGAGAGGGACAGAGAAAGAGTGGATGCACCAGGGCCTCCAGCCACTTCAAATGAACTCTAGACACATGCACCACTTTGTACATCTGGCTTTACATGGGTACTGGGGAATCAAACTCGGGTCCCTTTGTTTTATAGGCAAACACCTTAACCACTAAGTAATCTGCCATACATTTTCTGTTTTAAATGGACTTCAGTTTCAGAGAAGCTATAGGTTGAAATAAAAATGAAGCAGAAAGCAGAGTTCCCTTATATGATCTCCTTCAAACTCCTTTTCATACGCCACTGTAATTTTCCCTCCTAGTCAACCTCATCCATGATAGTTGTTATAGTTGATGAACAATAGCTGAAGCAGATGCTTTACATTAGGTGTGAACTTTTGTGTTGTACAATTATGTATTACATACAATGCCATGAATTAACTGATGTTAGGATCATATAGAATAATTTCATTGCCCTAAAGACTCAGATGCAACACTACTCAATTATCACTCTTACTGCCTTAGCTGAGCTCTGGACAACCACAGGTTTTTCTCAGGTTTCTATAGGTCTGCCTTTTCCAGAATGTCATCTAGTTGCAATGGTACCATACATATGCTAAGAGAGGCCTGAAGTTGGTTCAAAGGTACTGGGAAAAGCGAATTGAATTTCCAAAGCAATGCTTCTCCTTTCCCTTGTTGCCTTCTCTAATTATGTTGCATCCTACCTAAAAAGAAAGTTTCCTGTCACGCGGGCAGTGAAGGTTACCTCATAAAGAAATTCTGGTTCTTAATGTAAATAGCATCATTCTTATGACCTTGGCTGTCTCATCTCTTTTATTGCTCTGGATATTAAATTATATTTCATTATCTGTATGTCTAAAATAATATTGGCTTTGGGAGGAAATATTAGAAGTTGCTATGAAAGAAATTTGTGTATTAAATTGGTATGCCAAATCTCTAAGAGTATTCTATGCATGTGGCATTTGATAAATGATATTCCATCATAAAATCCAAATATACTTTGCACATATATATGTAAAATTCCAGAACACTATTTATATTGTCTTTTGACACTCTGTTTTCCTATTCAGTAGCTTTTGTCATGTGCTGATCTCCCCAAGTTTTATAACAAGCCTGCGTCCCTGTTTCAAATACCTACAGGAGAAAATCCAAAACTGGATTTCTTGGCAGTCGCTGGTGGACAATATTTTGGTGCTGAGAGAACTAGCATCATCAAGTCAGTTGCTTCAAGAATTCACAGGCTTTAGTGTTGTGAATACAAAAAACGGTGGCAGCAGATTGAATTGCGGGTTTGTGGTGCCAATTTGACGAGGCTATGCAAACCCATGTATGCTTACCAGCACCGTGACCCCAATATCCTCACAGATGAGAAGTCACACAGATATTAAATAGAGCAACTTGGCTATGAAATCCTTAATTTATGATCACATTCAGGAAGCCATGAAGCCTTCTCACTTGTTATCATATTTTAATTCACAGCCTCACTTGTGAGTACACATATAAATCAGTGTGCATCTTTACAAGATAAATCTCACACCAAAACCCACAGCAAACTAGTGCAATCCAGTTTTATAGAATCTATGTGACCTGACTGCAAAGAATATTTTTGATTAATCAGAATTATAATTTTAATAAAGAAACAGCAGGTGGGCTAACCACAAAATTAAAACTCCCAACAGTCTCAGAGTAATAAAGTCATAAATATAAAAGTGCTCAACATACCTCATTTGCATCTTTGAATAATGTCCCTGTTTAACAAGGATAGGACACAGGCTTGACCAGCAGAGGGCAGGTTCCTGCAGATGCTTTCATTTCCTAGTACAGTCTTGTCACAGTATCTTTTTCAATCTTCACTGTGTAATGGAGCAGGGCCTTTGTGATAATTAATTGCCATCTGCAATGTGTTTCTACCAGTGATTTCTACACCCAATTGTTCAAAACTGCAATATTGCCTCAGCTGCATTTTGACACAGCCTAGGGAACAAAATTGTGTCTTTGGTTTCCTAATCAAGTTTGGTCAATTGAAGGATTTTTTTTTTCTTCTTTTCAGATACTATGCTATTTTAACTCCCTGTTTTCAGTTAAAATGTTACGATTTTTTGAACAAGGTAGATCAAGATTTGAAATCAGTATCTGCTGGCTGATGGATGCATGAGTTTATGATGGTTTTGTAAATTACTCTGGTTTCTTGTGCTTTGACTATTTTGTATAATAAAATACAAATAACAATACCACACACCAAAGCTGTGCTGAGGTTTAATGGTCTTAACTATTCATGAAATATGCAAGTGAAGATTTTCAGTCTGGCTACTTCAGTTACACATGTACTGAGAACATAGAATTCCCATAAAATTGCCTCAGGAATCTTTGAGCACCAGGGCTATGAGCTATGTATGCTAAGTCTCAATATGCAAGAAACTGAAAGCAGTCCCATCTGTTGTTTAGTAATGGCTGGAAACATGGTAAAAGAATGATAGCAAGCATGTTTTGTAGTTCATGACATGCTTTGAGTCACCATGAAGCTTATCCCACAACTGTCTAGCTAGGTGGAGCAGTGATTAGGCTTCTTCTGTGAGGAAGCTGATCATCTGAAGCTACAGCAAAGACACCCTGCGAGTAGGTGATCATTGTAGAGTTGGGCCAGGTTTCAATGTGATATCCTGTTTCAGGACATTTTTTTTAACACACACACTAGTATCTCTCTGTGGAGTTGGGATGCTTATTTTTCTCCATCTCAGCCTCCATTTCTATAATTAATGAACTGTAGAATTACCTCCTCACTGTTGGCTCTGACATTCTAAGAGGTTTTAGGCTGGTGTTCATGAGCAGGAGACAACCAACACAATAGTTGTAGTCTTTGCATCATTCTCAGAGAACAGGGATTCACAGCTTAGAAATACTGAGGAAACTTCTTGGAGGAAGGAGGGAAGAGTCTGTTCTTCTCCCTCACTGCTGCCCACACATAACCAAATAAGCATCTGTAAGCAAGAGTAGTCAGATTAGTACTGATGATTACTTTGATGGTATTGGAAATAATATTGATGAAGATGATAATATATGTATCATGTGTTTCAGAAGTGTCACTAAGCTTCAAAAGTATAATTTCAGTCATTTTTGGTCTTGGGTGATTATGTAGCTGAGTAATTTATTATGGACCTTACCCTCATGTCTTCTGTTACATTCTTTGTGTAGGCTTACTATTATTTACTTCCCAGCTAGTGTAATAGGCTTTCATCTATTCCTCTTAGCAACATATCTGTCTGCAGAGATTCTGGACAGATGTTTTAAACATAATTTTAATCAGGTCATTTTTATGTTTAAAGCTTTCATGAGATTTCCATTGCATTTAGAATGGAACATAAACTTTCTACGAGAGGCACTTCTAACCACAACACATAACCACGTTTATAATTTCATACAATTTCACAATCATTTCTTCTTTAGTTTGGATGTGTCAACCATACTGAAATTCAAATTCTTTCTAAAATTTTGGTGGACCCAGCATTTTCCTAGCCTGATGTTTTTCCTGTGGGATCCCCTAAGTGGAATGATTTTCCTACTATCTTTCTTTCTGTTATCCAAGTACACGTCTAGAAGGCTTTCCTTGTTTCCCAGAGGACTGACAGGACATAATTCTTTGGCTCAGTATTTTGCTTTAACTATATATATATATATATATATATATATATATATATATATATATATATATATATAGAGAGAGAGAGAGAGAGAGAGAGAGAGAGAGAGAGAGAAAGAGAAAGAGAAACAGAGACGGAGAGAACGCACCTGGGTCTCTATCCTGCAAAAGTACTCCAGATCCTTGCAGCACTTTGTGTATCTGGCTTTAAGTGGGTACTGAGGAACTGATCTAACTGGGGTGGTTAGGCATTGTAGGCAAGTACATTAACTGCTGAGCCATCTCTCTAGCCCCTTGTCTTGAGTTATGCACACATGTGTATGCATATTATTGTGTATGTGTGCGTGTATGTGTTATGAGAGACAGGCTCATGTTTGCTTACCATCTGTGGTAGTTTGAATAATGTCCCCCAATAGAGTTTATTATTTGATCTGGAGCTCCCTGAGTCAGCCATGCTAGCTCTGAAACTTCTGTGATCTTTCTGCCTCAGACTCCTCATTACTGAGATTATATAAGCTGCCATGCCAGGCTTCCATAATTAGTAAAAAATATTCTCCTTCCAGTTTTGTTTATAAAAATTAGTTTACCTGATGCTAGTAGAGCAGGTATACTAGGTCTTACTAATAATGAAATTATACAAAGTAAAATTTACTGGTGGAAGGGAGCTAGTAGCCACTCAAGAATTAAGAAGGTATTCAGGGATGAAATTGAGAAACTTCTGGGGCTGGTATTTAATTGGAAGGGCCATATGATGTAAGTCATAAAATCACAATTATATGGATGAGGTGAATAGTGGCTAGTTGACCCCATACCAGAATAAAATAGCTAGTAGTTATTTCTATAGTCCATAGCTTTGAAACTTGAAAAAATTTATACAATACACTTAAGGATAATAAATCACAAAGTTAAAAAAGAGATATATTTCAGAGATTTTATGTGAACTCATATATATTACTGTAATGGCGCATTAAGGGGGAAGGCCACAGGGGATGTACCATTGGAGGCTTTACACAGTGCTCTGGAGCAAGGCCTTACCTGTGTTCAGATCATGTGCTCATGTCCTGAGCGCCAACACACATTTAATTCAGCACATACTTGAAACACCATATTCATTTGTTACCTACTAGTTGACAGTTTTGTGTCAACTAAATTTTCTGATTTAACAATTTCTGATTTAACTAAGACTGACCTACTGTACACTTTTTGACCAAATAACTGAGTGCACCCCCCAGATCATATCATTACTCCTGACTTTGTTCTTGGTCTATTGGAACTGTCACTACAGAAGGCTGGTTCTCCAAGTGGCACCCACTGAACTTGTTTTTCCAAGGATCTTGTCATTGCTTATTCTCTTATCTATCAGTACATAGTTACTGAATGTCTGCTATAAACATGTTGGGGTAGGAGAAATGAAATGAAAGGTAGGAAAAAAAAGCACGATTCCAGCTCCTTTAATGCATTTAAGAGAAGAAAAAAATGATGTGTGATCAAAGCACAATGTCTAGTGTGACAAAGAGACATGTGAAAAAATATGGGGAAGCTGAAGATGGAAATTGTCATAGAGCAAGTGACAGTTAAGTCTTAACAGAATAAGTTCACAAGGGCCTTGGGAAGTGGAAAGCAAAGTGTAGAAAATAAATGAGATATGTTAGGATATAGTATGGATAAGAGAATGGAATTCAATGTAAAAAGACATAAAATTTACAAGTTGAAATGATTTGGGAGGAATGTAGTAACATTCAAGCCAATGACAGTAAGGGCTTCACTGAATATTGAGAGAAAAGAATAAATTAACTGTGAGGTGGAAACAATGGAGGAAAATCTCTCTCTCTCTCTCTCTCTCTGTGGTGTGTGTGTGTGTGTGTGTGTGTGTGTGTGTGTGTGTGTGTGTGTGTGTTAGGGAGGAATAATGAGATGACATATAGAGATGGGTAACCTTTGGGAAAGTTTGATACCTTTTGTTCCCTTAGGCACTGAGTATCTTGTTACATCCTCTTGGAGATGAAGAGCAAAGTTTTGGCTTAAGATAATCTCTTTGAATTTCACCACAGGTGCCATTGTATGGTGGATTGAAGCAGATGTCCCCATAAATGTACATGTTTGAATTCTTGCTAACCAGTTGGTGGCAGTTGGGAGCTGGAGTCTTGCTGGAGGAGGAGTGTTACTGGGGCGTGGACCTTGAGCCTTATTAACCCCTAGCTTGCCAGTGGTAGTCGGCTCACTCTTCTGCTACTGCTGTCCACCTGGTGTTGGCAAAGGGGTGATGTCCAGCCTCTGCATCAAGAAGCTTCCCTTCAAGAGTGAAAGTGAAATAAATCCTTCTCTCACATGAGCAGCTTTGGGTTTGATGTTTTTTTTTTTCTTTCCCAGAATGAGAAAGTAATCTCCAGCGCCTGTGTAAAAGCAGCATAGGACCATATACAACTATAACTTCAGTACTTGCAGGTTTGGGGGGAAAGGAAAGAGGATAAGTGAGGTTTGCTGGTTAGCTAGTTTATTCATTAAACAGAGACCTCCTGGTTCAGTTGGAGAGCTTGTCACATAAATAGGGTGGGAGAGCAATGAAAGGTGAACACCTGTCTCCTTGTCTGTCCTCCCCACACATGTACATGGGGCACCTGTATCTGCACATGCACATGAATACACCACATGTGTGAGCACATGCACGCGAGTGCACACACACACACACACACACACACACACACACACACACACACAAAATCATACCATGGGGATCAAAATCAAGCTATGGATGGGAAAAGTGCAGAGAGAACAGAGAGCAGTTAAGATGCTGTTATTTCATCGGAATTTATAAAATTCTATAATTTTCTTAGAAGAAAAATGTCAAATTTTGCTATGACAATCTTCATTTAGCAAATGGGAGAAAGTAAGAACCATATTTAACAAATGGCCACTTGCTAGGCCCCAGAAAAGACACAAAGGACAAAATCACAATGTAATGGGGGAGCTGGGAATTAGATCTTAAAGACTACCCAGCTGATTCCAATGAACCTCAGAACCTAAGGAGTGCCCAAATTCTTATTTACAAAATTAAAGAATTAAAATTATAGGTCACCAGAGGGTAAGGTATAGTGGGAAACTTTATTTAAAAGAAAATGGAAAGTTACAGAGATCTCCAGCCACTAATGTGGAGAGAACATGTGGGAGAGGTTTTAGCCACATATCCAAACAAGCAAAAGAAGAAAGGATATCAGAGGGCTCCCATCATGAGAAGGAAAGGTAGATAGAGATATAGCAGCCAAGGAGGTCATCAGCTGATGGTACGCTGGTAACTAAGCAGCCACAGACCTAAAAGGTCACTGGGCAGGAATCAAGAATCAAGGGCCAAAGACGACTACCTTTAAGATCCTCACCTTGTCCCCAATTCCTCCCTCTGCCCGGATGTTTAATATCTTCATCTCCTTTCTAAAATGTATTCACAACCATATGTTGGCCTTCGTGATAAAATTTAAAATTTTCTAAAAATAATCATGAGTGAAGATAAACTGGCAGAGTGAGAATCTTCTTTGTGAATGTGAAAAGAAGAAGCTACCTGCCCATTGGAAACTGGAAGCAAGCGCCATATAATATACCCACAATGCCCTTCAACTTTTGAAGGTTTCAGTATAGGATAGAAGTAATAATCAGAGGCTTAACCAAATACTTCAGATTTCAATTACTTGAAAAATAATTAAAATTGATTTCTTCATAAATATTTTATTGTGTTTTGACTTTAGTCAAATTTTTTTAGTTTCTCAACCATTTTCTAAATTAAGGTATAGGTTATTTCTTCAATATCAAAGCCCCAAATTTCTTATGAATGCTATTAAAGTGAAACTATTAAAACATGGTGCCAGCTAACTGTTAAGGGTCTGAAATTCTAAAGTGCAGGCACAGTGTACAAAATGAAATGCTCAACTTAGCACTGAAAATAGACAGTTCTATCTGTCTCAATGACAAAAGTGTAAGTACATCTGGCATTGTACTAAGTATCATTTTAAAAGTGTCACTCAGAGCCAGGAATGGTGGCACATGCCTTTAATTCCAGCACTCTGGAGGCAGAGGTAGGAGGACTGCCTTGCGTTCCAGGTCAGCCTGAGACTACATAATAACTGTCATGTCAGCCTGGGCTAGAGAGACCCTAATTCGGGGGGAAAAAAAAAGTAACACTCTGGAGCAGAGGCCTCTGTCCTCAAGCTGACCTTTGCACTCTAGCTGTGATCTTGGTAACAACACCCTCTTGGATCTCCTTTCATGTCTTTGAAAGGAGATGATAAGATTCATTCCTCAATTCTAATATTCTGTAAGTCTAAACTTGGCAGGCAAGAGTGCCATAGGCTCAGGCAGATCCTACCCAGTTGCCATAAAGGGTGCTGGGCCATACAGTCTGCTTTCCTACTCCTGGATGCAGAGACATCTGCCTCCTGGTTTGGATCTGGGAAGCCAGGAGCTGGGAATGTTTCCCTATTCAAGTGAGCAAATGCTTTTCTATCAATGGTTTCAATTACCTGCTCCCTGAAACCAGCAGGAGTGAAGACTTCAGTCAAATACACAAAGGTTCCTGGTGTTGCTAGGTATTATGCATTTAAGTTTGGAAGTCTGGAATACAATTGTTAGTGCCTCCCTTGGCTATCTGTGTGCTGAATAAATATTACCTTTCCCATGACATGGGCTTGCTAAAATAATCCTAATCCCTTTCTAGTAAGGAGAGCTCCAAGGCAGGAAGTGTATGCGCTCTGTTGCACACCTTTTCACATGCCCATTTTTTGTCTCCATAAAGCTGTAATTACTTTTCCTCCTGATTGGTCTGATGAGACTATTCCTCTTTCCCCTTCAGTTGGTGCACCAGCATTCTATTTTGAATCCATCCAAATGCCAGAGCAGGGCACATCTTTAACTTTCCACCTCCCTAAGCCTAGTTGAGAGAGAGAGAGAGAGAGAGAGAGAGAGAGAGAGAGAGAGAGAGAGAGAGAGAGAGAGAGAGAGAGGGAGCCTTTAAACCTTGCTGGATAATGTCTCTGAACAAGAAGCCAGCTTGGTCAGTATTGATCACAGGAGAATATTCATTGTACTAAGCTAATAGAAAAAGAGGGTTGGATTGTGGGCCAAAACTTGATCTGAATGGTTTCCAGGTACCTAGGAAGCCTCTAAGATAGCTAGATGCTTAAACATTTCATTTTTACCTTCACATCATATAATTTAAGGATTGTTCCCGCCATTTACACATAAGTCACTTACCAAAAGTTCCTATATGTACAAGAGGAGGAGTCATGATTAAAGGCATACATACCTGCTGTTTCTCTTTCTACCCCGTGATAGAGAAAAACAAGTTCTCAGGACCAGGGATGGTTTAGAGATCAGGGTCCTCAGATACCAAGAGGTAGACTATAGCTGGACTTCACGTGTTCAGTGGCAGGCTCATGGGGAACAAGCAGAGAGAGTCCATGTGAACTTCCAGGTACAGAAGGCAGGCTGAGAAGGAAAGCAAGACGGAACTCGGGCTTTGTACAGAAGTAACCTGAGGACAAAGGATCTTCACAAAGAAGCCTGAATTTAGAACTTCTCTTAATACATCAGTATGAGTAAACCAGGGGCTCCAAAGCTAGAGCACTGTGTTTCAACATCACTATTCAGTGTCGAGTCTTTCTTGTTCAGTATTCAGCCAAACAGCAAGACAGTAATAGACACTCAATTTCCTACATTGGAAAGCTTTTCTGAGCCTCTGCACATGCCTCTTCCCACCTGCCCTATTCCATGACCTAAATTCAAATGCCTCCAAACCTCACAATCTCTTCCCACTGACCATCCTGAACATATTCATCATTGCTAACTATGGGGCAGTTCTGTGAAGGCCTATAATCCATGATAGATTCTCAGATCCATAATGGTTGAGGCAAAAAAGAGCATGTAGCCAGAGTTTGTCTTTGTTTCCCCTCTTTTCTATCTCTTGCACAGAGATAATGCTCAGAAAATATGTGTGAATCAAGGGAATTTACTCGTCTGACTGTGGTTGTTTTTTCTTTTATTCTCCTTGACTGCAAACCACTGGTTATTCACTGAGTCTTTATTTACAGAGCACCAATTCTGTGGAGAGTTCAGGTCATCTAAAGTGCTTTCTGCTATGCCAAGGGGCTGGGTGTATGGAGAAAAGAAATACAATTATCTAACATGTTTTCCAGAAAGATGCTGCCTGCTGCTGTGTTAGGTGAATAGAAGGAAGTGTGCCAGGCTGTAGAAAAAAAAAAAAAAAGGATGTTGGCAGTATTCCAGGCATGAGGTGATAATAGCTTCAATTGATCTTTTCAATGGAAAAGGAAGGACTCGTGGAATAATAGAACTGTGGGTTTTCATAGTCCCTTTACAGCCAGGTTTCATCGTCTGTAATCATTTACAGCTAATATCTAGTAACTGACCATTCTTTCATTCTATTCCATGGAGTTTGACTTTTTCTCCTTGTAGATTTGCCAAACATAATAGAAAAAATATTCTTGTTACTAAAAGAGAAATACACATTACTTTTCTATAACAGATTGTTTAGTGCATTACACGGAAGAAATGAATTTGAGAATGTGCTGGCATCAGAGCAGCTCATAAAACTGTCGTGAACCTATTTTACTAATGTTTCCTGTTATGTTCACCCAAAATGACAGACCAACATAACAATTATGTCCAAGTCTAGTTTGATTAACCAATGTGTTTATTTGATTACTTACAAAATTATGAGTAGAAGAGTGGGTGGCCATTCCAAAACAGTTGCATCACAGCAAAATGTCATCCCATCATTATAGAGTGTTACTTTCAGTTAAACTTCTACTTCATGTACTCTAGTATCTCCCCAGATCACTTGAAACTGGGGGAATGAGAGAGCAATGGCTGGAATTCCAAGTTGAAGTTCCATGACCATCCCCTTCCATCTGTTAGGAAGTGTCAATAAATGTCACTATATTGTTCTGTTTATTTTGTTGCCATGGATACTAGGCCAAGGATATCTTTATTCCAAGATAGCAAAGGGATAATCATGTTATGCCTGGGGGGAAAAGCCATGCTATGCCACTTGTGGTAGTTTTAATGGATGTCCCCAAATAGATTCAGAAGTTTATTAAAGGCTTTTCTCCAGCTGCCTGGCTGGAGGAGGTGTCACCTTGGCCTAGCAAGATCCTAGGTTCCAGCCCTAAGGTGTTTCTGGGTGTGGATCTGGAATTCTAGCTATATATACAAAGAGCAGTGTGAGCTCTATGGAGCTCACTACTGTTTTGCTAGTGTGTGTTTGGTGCTGGTGAAGTTTTTCTCTCTTTGTTTGGACTGTGAATGGGGGCCAGCCTTTTTTGCCATTATAGAACTTCCCCTGGATCTGTAGCTTCAATGAATCCTTTCCTCCCATAACTTGGAGGTTCATCCCAGCAGCAAGAGCTGACTCCAGCACCACTCTACTCCTTTCTTCCAATTCTGATATTCTTTCTGCACCCCTCCCCCGTTCTGATGAGCTCTGATCCCTGGGAGGGGTGATATGTACATGATCCTTTAATTTGCATTTTGTCACCATGCCAAGGCAACAGTCACTGATATTCAGAAGTCTAACCAGTTATAATTCTTTCCACCAGACATAGTCTTCACTTTAAGAAGTTTCCTTCCATAATCAAGACACACAGCAGAAGTAATCAGTGGACACAAACACAGATGTTTAGAATCAATGTGACAGGTGCATCATACCTAACCAATAAAATCATAACAGTTGCTTCCATACTGGAGCCTATGACTTCCCCAGCCACAGGCTTATTGCTTGCTTATTTTACCAGATATGAATTCTCTTCTGTGGGGTACTTGATGGCACAGAACCATAAAAGTTTTTGCCACTATTGCACCAGTCAGTGAATGTTGCCTAATATGTTGACAGAACATCATGCAGGATTCATAGTCAAGTAGGACTGTTGGTGACAATTGTTGCTCAACAAATTGGACAGTGTTTTCCAGAATGATGAAAGCCAGTTAGCAGGGAAGGAGCTTCTAACTCAGTCCAAGTTCGATTTCTCCAGGCCCTATTTCTAAAGTCCACACTGCCTGCAGCAGCATATGAATACTCCTATCTCGTTCTTGCATGCAACCAGCACCAATGACAAAGACCTGTAGGTTTATTGGTCTTCAGAGGCTCCTTGGGAAACTTCATAGGGAAAGAGCCCAACTCTGGTACTGAGATTTTCATTTAACAATTTTATGTTTTCTGGGCATGCCTTTTTCCAACCCTGTGAGTATACCTTTTATAAACAATGTTTATTATTTATTTATTGTTATTAACTTTGTGCATGTTTATATTGTGTGCACTCCTAGAGAGTGGTCCATCGATTTTATGTCATATCATATACACATACATGTTTATATCATATACATATATATGGTTTTGAAGGAAAATAGGAAAAATAGGAGGAAGCTAGCTATTGAGGCAGTTTTAGTCAGGGACTGAGGTCCAGAGGAAGCCAGGAGATGCCACGCCCCAAGCCTTCTCATCCTGGCACAAGAATGAAAACTCCTGGCAGAACTGCAATTTTGTGTCTGACCAAGACTTATCTCCAGCGCCCCCTGCTGTCCACGGTGTAGCACACTATGACCCGAGCCAACCCAGGTGTGGGCCTACTCTGGCATCCATCCTCCAGATTTATTAACCAATCAGATTTTTTCCTGCCTACCTGAATCCAACACTATACAGGCGGCGGTCATGCTCTCTTTCAGCCTCTTCCTCTTGGCTCTTGTTCTCCTGTGGTCAGCTCTCATCCAGTGTGGCCTGGACTTCCCCGTGTGAGTTCCATTCCCGGTCCTTGCCCAGCAGCCTAGCTGGGTGGGGAAGGGAACCCCTGTCTCTTAGTCCTACCCTCTCCACTCATCTCTGCTTATCTATCCACCACATGTGTATTTACACTCTGGATCTATTCTGTGGGCGCTCCCACTAACTTTTCTCCAGCTTCCCTCCACAGCAAAATACACGGTGATGACATGTCTGTTCCTCTCTTTTAAGCTTCCTCAGTTTGTTCTCTGACTCACTACCAAAGGAAAGCACATGGGAATGCCCCGTGAATCTCTTCTGAGTCTCACTACACTCACTCCTAGATTTCACCTTCCATGCGGGTCACGGTTTGATCCAGGTGTCCCCCTCAATCAAAGAATGTGTTTTGATGCTTCATCCCCAGCTGATGGCAATTCGGGAATTAGAACCTCACCAGAGCTGTGTTGGCGGGCTATTGGGGGTTATAAGCCAGCTCCCCCTTGCCAGTGTTTGGCACACCTTCCTGCCTCTGTTTGCAGTGCTGTGGCAGAGGTGATGTCCAGCCCTCTGCTCATGCCATCGGTTTCCCTGCCAGGATGGAGTCTCCCCTGGAGTCTGTAAACCAAATAAACCCATTTCTCCACAAGCCGCTTTTGCTTGGGTTCTTTCTGAGCAGCAAGTAGAAAGCTGACTGCAACAATGTTTGCGGCTCCCTCTAATCTTTCCCTGGAAGCCTGTTTTTCCCATAGATGCCACATGCCTGTGGCTCTATTCTAACATCTCTTTAAATGTATTCTAGTTTCTTGGTTTCTTTTGGCTTTCCATACATTTCCAGATTTACTCTAGTGTTTTTTCTAAAACTTCCGTCTCTCTTGAGTATGTTTTCCACATAAAATCATGTTCTGCTCTTCCTTCCAAGATCTCAATTCCCTTTAAATAAACTCCACAATTTGTGATTTCTCCCCAAATAAACTCAATAATTCATAATTTGTCCTTCTTGAATCCATCCTTATTATTCTTCATTAAAGACTAAGAAAGAACCCAAATTTGGGGTTCATAAATTCAGACCCCCTCAACTCCACAATTTTGCATAAATTTCATGTAGTTATTTAAAGTCTAGGAACCACAAATAAGTAAAGATATAAGTTATTTGTCTTTCTGAAATGGGCTTAATTCACTTAAAATGATTATCTCCAGCCACATCCATTTTCATTAAAACAAAAATGCATTTAAAAGGTTTGGAGCTTAGTTCATTGGAAGAGCATGTGTTTCTGATATGCAATCCAAAATAAACAAGAAGAAAACATACTTAATATTCCCAACCTATAGATCATAGCTTACTTTAGCCTCCCGTAAATCTTCCCAGAACTCTTATGTGAGCCAATCATCCCTAAGCCTATTTTATAATAAAACATTAAACACTCATATAATTTATTGGAAAGAGCACTGAGGGTCAATACAGGATGATTATATGTTACTCACCACTAACATGGTTAATGTGTCCTAAAGTATGGTTGCTTCTGAATGTGTGTCACTTCGATTTAATCCTAAAAATAAAACTCACAAGCCGAAAATCCTAAATCAGGGACTATTTGTATTCTTTGACACATAGCCTTAGGGGATACTGTTGTATTGTTGGGTGGCGGGCTCTACACCACCCTGATGACTTGCTGTGGTCAGGTCAGAGTTCCATTCCATCACAGCAACATAATTCCCAAAGATTCCTGGGAATACATTTACTTCATAAAGTTTAGAATATAGAAACACCATAAATAATTTTATTTTATTTTTAATATTATTTAGTTATATTCGAGAGAGAGAGAGAGAGAGAGAGAGAGAGAGAGAGAGAGAGCGAGAGCCAGTGATTCCTATCATTGCAAACAAACACCAGCCTCTGTGTATCTGGCTTTAAGTGGATACTAGGGAGTCAAACCCAGTTCTTCAGACTTTGCAAGCAAGTACCTTTAGCCACTGAACCACCGCTCCAGCCCCATAGCTAATTTTTAATGCCTGTTAAATCCATTGTTAAAACCCTCTCTCTTGCAACACTCTCTTTCTCTCTCCCCTTTAACCATACTATTTTAATACTGTTTATTTTAATACTGTCCGTGTTGTAACATGTATCCAAGCATCAAGCATTATGCAATTCATGACTAAATGATAGTCCAGGATGTGCACAAGAGATTTTGTCTTTCCATTAAGTCAGCTAAGGCAAAGTTGGTTTTTCTCACCTCTTGATTTTTTATGATCAATGCTAAAATGAACATTATCACATGAGTTTTCATCTTGTTTTCGATTATTTTGAGTATATACATGGGTCATGTGAGAATTCTAAATTTAGCTCTCAGAAAAGCTGCATTAACTTCTGCCCAAATGCAGCTTTTAAATTTCTCTCCAGCAGCATGCAGCAGCTCCAGTTCTTCTAACCCTCACCAGCAATTCTTATTTTTCATCTTGTTCTATTCTCACTCTTCTAGTACATGTGAAATACTTCACTGTGGCTCTGATTCGCATTTCCTAAATGACTATTGATGCTTAGCATTTCTTCTAATTATTGTCTATTTGCTTATCTTCTTTGGATAAATGTTTATACATTGTGTGACCAATAATGTAGACTTTTAATGGCTTTTTCTGCCTTTCTGTTCTAAATCCTGCAGGAAGAAAAGAGTAATGTTACAGTCAAAACATACCAACATCTCTTATATTTGTCCTTGAATTTCCTTTAGCGGTGCTATTTATTTCTTCACACAGCTTGATTTATTTTCTACCCTCAGTGCCTTTTCATTTTAATCTGAAGGAATTCCTTGAGGACACTTGCAAGGTAGATTGGGCAGTATAGTGGTATGTAGCATATTCAAAGTGTTAAGAGATAAAATTGTCAGGAACTAATTTTGAACTGGTCAAAAATTATCTCTCTATAATGGAGACATGAGATATTCTTTAAAGAAAAAAAAATCCGAGAGAGTTCCTTACTGCTCCACCTATCCTGTTGTCATTTCTACTGAAAGTAGATCACTTATATAAATTTTTAAAATTTTTTCTTTATTAAGCAGAGAGAGAGAGAGAGAGAGAGAGAGAGAGAGAGAGAGAGAGAGAGAGAGAGAGAGAGAGAGAGCACCAGGGCCACCATCTTGTGGGTCTGGCTTATGTGGGTACTGGGGAATTGAACTTGGGGCCTTAGGCACTGGAGGCAAGTGCCTTAACCACTAAGCCATCTCTCCAGCCCAAGAATGGATTTTTTTAAAAAAAGAGAGCTGAGGTGTGTGTGTGTGTGTGTGTGTGTGTGTGTGTGTGTGTGTGTCTGTGTGTTGTGTGTTTTCTTGTTCTTGCCCTGTTTTTCTCATGCATGTGCTGTCTGTCTAGGTGATGTCCTTCCTCTTATTTTTCAGCAACAAGAATGCTCTCATGAGATGTATTCCCTGGTTCTTAGACTTCACAGAACAATAAACTGAATAAATGTCTCTTTTTTACAGCATATGCAGTCTATGATATTATGATGTAGCATAAAAATAAAAACATACCTATGTTTTACTTAACTTTTTTGGGGATATTTCCATCTCCCACTTTTCTTTTTTCAAAAAAAATATTTCAAAGAGTAAGGGCACAGCAGGGTCTCCTGCCTCTCCAAATGAACTCCAGATGCACACACCATCTTGTGCATCTGGCTTTATGTGGGTACAGGGGAATCGAACCCTAGCAATCAGGCTTTTCAAACAAGCTCCTTCAACTATTGAGTCATCTCCCCAGCTCAGAAACCCTTTTTCACATGTCCTTTTCACATTGTATTCATTGACCTACTTCAGGTTCCTTATGCATTCTTCTGACATATTCAGCAATTTCAATGACCCATCACATTTCCTGAGTAGCTATCAGCTCTAGTCTCTGGTCTTCATTATAGATTTGTATACTTTCCAGTTACAGAAAGCTTATTTTTAAAATCTTTATGCCTTCGTCAACATTTTATTTTGTTTATATATTTTCCTTATTCCTTTAATTCTCAGTTCATATTATTTTTAACTCCCTGGGCATATTGATAACTTTTATTTAAAGTCTGCCTAATAAGACTAGTGGCTGAATTTCTTCAGGCATGTTTTTTGTTAGTTTTTGTTCCATTTAAAGGGCAATTCCTGCCTGTTTTATTCTGTGTGTTTTGGTGAAAATCTGTACTTGTGAGTATTATGTGATAAATCTGGCAATCAAATTCTCTCCCATCCCTCGTTTTGCTTTTTTAATGTTTGTAGATGACTGTAGTTATAGTGTGCAGTCTATTTTTACAAGCATGACATTCCTTTTCATCCTTCTCATGGCTGACAATGACTATTAATTAATTTATTTTTCTTTATTATCTGTAATTAGATACATTGAATGAGCAAATAATGAGTTGATATCCCCACTTCCCCAATTTCCCTCTTCCTTGTCCCCAATACTTACCTGGCAGGGGAGATACCATGACAATGACTTGCCATTTAGCTAATATTTTGGACAGAGACTCCTTTGAATCACAGAAATCAAATAGCTCTCTTAGCGCACTACCATAACATGCCCAGGGAAAGTGAAAAGAAAAGTTTGTCTTATTCCCACGTCTTCATTGCTATGATATAGAACCCCAGATCTTGATTTGTACTCCTTCAGGTACCTCTTGACCACCACCACTCTGCTGTCACTCAGTGTCTTGCAAGGTGGAGCAGCTGCTTGGTGCTCCTGACACCTGAAGTTACCACACCATGCTTTCCCTCAGTGTGACCCAAAATAAATTCCTCCTCCCTTAAGGTGCTTCTTGTCAAGATTTGGTCACAGGAACCAAAATTATAACCGGTCAACCAATTAATTTAAATAAAATTTTAGTATCTTAGGTTTCTCTACATAAATATTCATATTTTCTTCCAATCCTTTTCCTGTAATTTTATGCTGTCTTTTTCTTATGTTATATATATTACATGTTACCTATGTCTTTATCTGTATGTTTTCCTAATTATTAACAGAAAGAGGTATATTCAAATCCTTAAACATAACTGTGAAGTTATCTATTTTTGCTCCATGTAATTTTAAAATATGATTTTATATCTACTTGAATTAAGCAATATCATTATTAAATGTGCTATTTATTACTCTCAGTATGGTGTGCCTCCTTCTCATTATTGCCACTCAGACTGTTTCTACATCAGAGGTGCCAGATAGTTTATATACTGCAGAGTGGCACATTTGACAGTCTTTGCATTCAATATGATTTGCTATAAAGGTTGCTACAATTACAACCTGATTTGTTCTCATTGTAATGTTTGATGCTTTCTCTTCTCTTTGTCATTATAGTCTTCTTTTCATGTCTTCAGTGTTATTTTGAACTATTTAAAATTCAACTTTTAATTATTTGTTGGCATGTTTGTAACACCGTTTTGCATTCTTTACCTAACAGGTAACATTAGTTCTAATGAGCATCAACTTTTCACAGTTTATTTGGACTGAATGTTGCTCTTTTAACTCATATTGGAGATACCTGGCAACAAGTTGGAATCACTTGTCAATTACCAACTCCTACAATATGATAGCTTTATGTATCCACGTATATACATGTGTGTATGCATATATATATTATACATTTGGACAACGTCTCCATTTTATGTGTACCATCCATATATATTATAAATAAGATCAATGTAATATTGTTGATATATAGGTAGAACAATTTTATATTTATTTATATTGCTTTATAATCACTGAACTTTAGTTTGTAAATTTGTGGCTTTTATTAGATTTGTAAACTTAATCATTTCTTATTCACCACATTCTCCTTTTTAAGGAGTCTAATTATACATATATTATACATTTTGGTGTCTCAAAGTAATGTGAGGTTCTCTCTATTTCTCAATATTCTCTATTTTCTTTCAAATTATATCATTTCCATTAATAAATTTTTAAATTCTCTTCAATTGCCATCATTTCAATGCTTACTCGACACAATTTGGCTTTTTTTCTATCCATTTCTCTTTTAAAGTCCACTACCTAATATGTTGTGAAAGTATTTTCTCTTGTGCTTTAAAGGTAGTTGTAAACATTGCTTTAAAATCTTTACTAATTCAGATGCTTACCTCATCTCAAGATTCTTTTATATTGCTTATAATTTTCATTGAAAATAGGTCAGATATTCTGATATTTTATGCACTCTGAGACTGTAGTCCAGGCATGTTGAGAACATGAAAAACATTTGATTGTGTCATCCTCCTTCAGAGATGCACTTTTTTTGCTGTCTTGTCTTTGTTGTTGTTTTGAGGTTGCAGTTAACACCAACTGAAAAGAATGTGTCTTTTCTTGTGTGCATCTGTTCTTTGCACCTTCCTGGGTATAAGGGGTGTAATTCAGAGGTCAGGCAAAGAACTTGGAAAAGTTCATCACAGGATTCTGGACTCTTCAATTTTTATACTCAGTTGTTAAAGAATTAGTTTTTTCCAGTGGCTTTGTGTGCTTCAGATCTTGGTTTCAAGTCAGTAACACCACACATGTTCTCTCATTGTTGCAGTTACTCTGCACAACATTTACTGTGATCTACTTACAGGCTAAATTCTAGAAACAAAGTAAATTATAGAATCTTATCTGATTTCATTCCTTTCTTCAAAGTGTCAGCTACAATCAAGTATCTGCAGACAGTGTTAATAAGCTGTTATTTGTGGGTAGATATTCCTGTTTCAAAATGCAGTTTTGTCACTTGAGAGAGACTTGATTCTGGGTTATGCAGAAAATATGTATGACACCTAACCAATTTTTAATAATATAGTTCAAATGCTTTTTCTGACATAAATGTCAACATACATATATGTGTATATAAATATATTCATATATATTTGCCATAGTTATAATGATTGCTTCACTATGTTCAAATTGTATTAATATTTTTTTGTTTTCTTGTGTTGTGAAAAGACATTTTGTATACATGATTTCATTTAATATATTTTAATAGAACCTATTTTATTATGAAATGTGGCCATATGCTGTAAATTAGTCTTGAATATTTGAAAATAAAGTATACTTTATCTTTGTAATTTTAAAGAAAAATATTCCTTGAAGGTAAATTTCATATTTGCTGTAATGTTACTTTTTTCTATATATTTATGTTCATAAATAAATGTTCCCTTTTTTCTGATATGGTTAAATATTGAAAATTGTATATTATTTGCTTTATAAATACTTTTTTGTATGTGAGTATATTAGTCATGGTTCTCTAGAGGAACAGAACAAATAGAATGAAGACATCTTAGAGATTTATTAGACTGGCTTATATAAGTAAAGGATAGGAAGTACAACTATGACTTTCCATAGGCTGGAGAGGCTGCGAACCTGTTAACTGCTCAGACCACAAGGCTGGATGGCTTTGCACCCCCAGTCTGGCCCTAAAGGCCTGGAGGATTGCTGGGGAGCCGCTGGTCTTCCATCCACATTGGACGGCTGAAGAAGCTGCTTGTGATGTCACAACATTTGGAAGGAGCAGTGTAAGCCGTACTTGATACCAAGCAGCAAGGGTAGCCAGGCCAAAGGGTCACTTTTCCCAAAATATGTGTGTGTGTGTGTGTGTGTGTGTGTGTGTGTGTGTGTGTGTGCGCGCGCGCGTGTTTATGCCTGTACCTGCTCTGGGATCAGGTGTTCCCTCTCAATTAATCTTTTCAGGAAATGTCTTCACAAACTGCCCAAGATGCATACTTTTTACTTGATTCCTGAACCAATCAAGTTGAAAACAAAATTAATCATCACATATAATTTGATATATCAGCTCAAACTCTCAATTCTTTAGGCTATAGCTACAAAAATATTTTTTTTTCATTTAACTTCCAATTTGATCTCTTTACTTTCCATTAAAATTCTTAGTTGTGTACATACATGTGTATGGGTGTGTAGGCCACAGAGTGTATGCGGAGGTCACATATAACCTCACAGTGTTTCTTCTCTTCTCTCTTCTCCTTCCACCTTTGGACACAGATTCTTCTGGCTCTTTCTGCAGTTGTCATAGTGCATTGGGAATTCCAGCGGCATGTGCCACTTTGCACTGACATGGGCACTGAGCAGAACCAATCTTGTGGTTGCCATAGCCTTTAACCAATGAGCCATTTCCCCAACCCTCACTATTTAATTTATTTTTTCATTTTAAAGATGCATTTACTTGGCCAATCATTACTTGGTTTAAAATGATCTACTTTGAGTCCTATGTATAATGCTAAGAAGACAAGTGTGCATACTAACTCAGTTACATTATATACATTTTCTCTTTCAAACTAATGCTTGGAGACAATGACATGAAATAAGTCATTTAAGACACTGCACATCATAAAAGAAAGATATCACAAGGAGTGTTATAATAAATGAGTGTGCTGTCTGGTTGCCATGTTAACTGCTTTGTTACGGTGTCCAGGCCAAAAGGCAGGGAAGAAACATTGGGTAGATATGGGAGAATCATTTCAGTGAGGGTATCATATTCAGTCCAAGGAAATTGTGGTTGAAAGTCATTAAATATATCCTGAGGTTAAGAAGGCCTCTACTCTGTGTATTCAGAAAAGTTCTGATCATTATATTTTCATATGATAAAACCAGCTTAGACTTGGTAAGGAATTGCTTGGAAAAAGAATGAAGGTGTTGTACACATTACAATAAGTGGGCAAAGACCCATGCCTATTCAGATTTGCTATACTAGAGGAACTGAGAATTCAGAGGATATTCAATATGGATCTCAAAAGGGTCTTATATCAATAGTGGAGATTAATTATTTCTAAAATAAACCTGTTCTATACACAGCTAATAAATCTTAAAAGGAAGAGCCAAATATTCAAATTATTTTCTAGTAATATAACTATGTCCCTGTAAAGCTCATGAATATTTCTAGAGATGTAAAAATATGTGTTTTAGTCAGCTCACACACCACCAGGATGAATCTCCAAACCAGGCACAGTTAATGGGAGGAAAGGATTTATTGAAGATCTAGAGGAAGTTCCATAATAGCAAAAGGGGCTGCTCTCCTTTCACAGGTCCAAGCAAAGAGGGAAAAACCCATCACAAATACCACACACACACACACACACAAGCAAAAAGGCAGGGTGGTAGGGAGAGAAATCTCCTTCTCTTTATATAGCTTTAGGGTGAGGTCTTGCAAGCTTACCTCAGACTTAATGGCTTCCTAAGACTCTGGAATTTCCTTCCTGCACCGCCCACACAGGAAAGGATGTTAATTTCTAGCTCTCCTGAGCTTTCTTAAATTCTGCCCCCTACTCAGAGGCTGCCTTCCTATAAACATCATCAGAGACCCACCCAAGATAATTAAAAAGATCAAGTTGACAACAAAACTTAGCCATCACAATATGTAATGCCATATGATTTAAAATAATGTATTTCATATTCCATAAAATTTAAGAAATATATAAAATTATAGGGGTTTCTCCTCTCAGACCTCTTATTCAATATGTTCATGGAGATTCTTAGCATTGTAACAAGAAAAAATAAAGCCCATAGAGACTAGAGTGAAAACCTCAAATGTATTTATTTGCATATATCATAATTGTTCATGTAGAAAACATCAGAGGTTAAGTCTGTACTGGTCAGGGTTCTGTAAATAAACAGAATTGACAGAATAAATTACAATTTACAGATTTATTGGATTAGTTTATGATAGCCCTATAATAGTTGTCTGCAGGCTTGAGAGTCAAGATACCCAATGGCTGTTCAGTCCATGTGGTGGGATGCCTCAGCAGTCCCAATCCAGCACTGAAGGCCTGGAGGAATCTTGGAGAGGCACTGATTTTCAGTCCATATCAGAAGTCTAATGAAACTTGGTTCCAGTGCCCATGAAGGATGTCCAAATAGGATAGATGCAAGGACAAGCAGATAGCGGAGACAGCCAAGTAACAGGCACTTGCCAGTGAATAGTGTGGGCGGCCAAGAGAAAAGGGGTTATGTTCTCTCAGAGCTTCCTTCTATAGCCCACCAAATGGAGGGCTGGCCCCTCTGGAGGATGAACTCACTCTGGCTGGGCATGGTAGCACAGGCCTTTAATCCCAGCATGTGGGAGGCAGATGTAGGAGAATTGTTGTGATTTCAAGGCCAGCCCAGAACTACAGATTTCTGTGTCAGCCTGGGTTATAGTGAGATCCTACCTAGAAAAACAAGAAAGAAAGAAAGAAAGAAAAGAAAGAAAGAAAGAAAGAAAGAAAGAAAGAAAGAAAGAAAGAAAGAAAGAAAGTTAAAAAGAACCCATTCTGAATAAAGGACTTCCTCTTAAATTAATCCTTCCTGGAAGCAACCTCAGAGACCTGCCCAAGGAGAATAACTGGATTTCTCATCTGATAAAGTTGGCAACGGAATTTACCATACATAATCCCAAATGATTTCCACAGTCAATGAGTTCAGGAATGTCTCAGGACATCTGGTCCTGCATTTCTGAATACTCTCAATACACAGAAGCAGAAATATAAGATGCAATACAAATTAGTAATTGTTGAAACCCCACTTAAGTTCACATTACCAGAATAGTCTA
Organism: Zapus hudsonius; assembly: GCA_004024765.1. NCBI lineage: Eukaryota > Metazoa > Chordata > Mammalia > Rodentia > Dipodidae > Zapus > Zapus hudsonius. Next base: position 32,884 of record PVHP010007110.1, read on the forward strand.
AGGCTTTTATGTGTAAAACCTATCTGTTGAAAACTATAAAAAATTCCTGAAAGCACAAATGGATAACTTCAATACACGGTGCTATCTCAGCTGTGTTGCTGTACAATAGAACCAGTGAGCACATCTTCTCAAATTAATCTATTGATATAATTCCTATCCAAATAACAACTATTTTTAAACATATACAAAATAAATTTAAGTGTTATATGATCATGTATGGTCTCTAGGATAGTGTCACAGTCAGCCACACACTGCTGGGATGAATCTTCAAACCAGGCACAGTTTTTTGGAGGAAAGGATTTATTTGTAGCTATAGATACAGGGGAAGTTCCAGAATGCAAAAGAGGCTGCTCCCCTTTCACAGGTCCCTGCAGAGAGAAAAACCCCAGTGACACAACACATTTAGCAATGAAAATCTCTGCTAGCTGGGGACTAAATATGAAGCTCAATCACAAACGCTTGAGGCTATGGAGGATATGGTATATTCAAATCACCACATATTTTATACAACATTTGTATCAAACTGTGTAACAGACATAAATACAAAGTGTACAATTATGAAACCTTTACAGCACAATATAAATAAATCTGTGAGATCAACAAATAGTAAAAAAATTTTAATCACTTGACACAAAAAATAAAGACATAAAAGAAAAAAATTGATGAATATCCTCAAAATTTAAAGATTTTGTTGCATAGAAAAAATAAAAAGACAAGCTACAAATTAAAAAATGCTTTTGCAACCTGCATAATATAGTAAATTTTAGTAGATCAGAACACAAGAATAAAAAAGGAACAATTAAACCAGAAAATGTGAAAAATACAGGGTCATGCATCTCAATGAGGAAGACGTACACACAGTATCTCAGCTCATAAAAGTGCTCCATCAACACCCATAGATATCAAGGCCAATGTCAACTAATACAGCAGTGATATGTCTCTACAGACCTAATCAGAATGGCTCAAAAAATTACAGTGCTCAATGCTGATGATGATACACAGAAATAAGATCACTCATAAATTGCTGGCAGGCATATAAAATAAGAAAGTAATCTGGGAAAACAATTTGGAAATTTTTCATAAATTTAAAATGCAATTAATATTTTGTATCATAATTAAACTTGTGGACATTGAGTCTGACAAAAACAAAAAAGTTCACACAAAAAGCCTATGTAGAAATGTTAATAGTGGAATTATTCATAATAGAAAAAATGTGGAAATTGCCCAGGTGTTCATCAAAAGGTTAATCTGTTGTACTTGCATTCCATACAACACTGCTCAGTAATAAAAAGGAATTAACTGTTCTACATATTACTTGGATGAATCTTCAGGGTATTGTGCTGCATGAAAGATGGCTATGCACAAAGGGTAAATATTGCATGTTTCATTTCTATGACATCTAGATAACAATTTTTTAAATGAAGCAGAGATTACAGGTTGTGAGATATTAGATGGGGGTATTGAAAGCAATATCTGCCTGTCATGATAGATACATGAGCATACACTGTGGAGAAAACAATGTAGAATGTGCACACACATAGAAATGTACTTCATTCTGGAGCAAAATGATCTAGTATCATAAGTTGAGAGTTGGTAATATGATTTATCATTGTGACTTTTAGCACTCCAGCATTAGGAATCTACAAATCACTGGCTTGCTATCCCTTCTCCAAAATGAAAAGCAATTATGTGATAGGGGCCAATGTTGAATTGTGTGCATCCTATGAGGAAGGCTGAAGTATGAACGATGAGCAATGTGTCAAAATTATTTAGGATTTTTAAAAAAATTTCATCAGAGACCACCTTACATTCAGAATTTCTATTGGTGCTTCTATGAAGTGTGTACGTGTAACGTCCTGGCGCGGACAGAAGCCTCGGGTTCACATGCTGCTTGTCCTATCCTGTGTCACTCCCATCATGTGATTAGTGTTGGGACCATTTGAAGTAATGGCAATTAGAACAAGAAATAGAATATAAGGTGAAAATTTCATCTTTTCAGGATATGTTATCTAAGATGGCTTTATGAGACATAATATATGGTTTTTGGCACTCTCTGAAGGAGAGAAAAGATGAACAGATAAGAAAAATATATTTTGCTTGTGTGTACTATGTGTGGTATGGTGTGTGTGTGCATGTGCATACATGTGTGATGTGTATGCAGGTATGGTGTGGTATATGCACATACATGTGCTGATGCACCACTCACCCACCTGTTGTGCCTTGCAGAACTTTGTTATTGATTCTGAAGCTTGCCACATGTGGACCCCACTGGTTCTCCTGTCTCTACTTCTCACAGGGACTGGGGTTACTGATATGCAATGCCAAGCCCATCTGCTTATGTGGGTTCTGAAGATTCAAATTCAGGTGGTCTCAGGTCCCCTTAGGCTCTCATGATTTTGCAGGAAGTTCTCTTAACCAATGAACCATCTCTACAACCCAAGAAAAGTATTTTGGAAGAAATAATGGCATACAAAAACTGAACTCATCAGATACATTATATTTACACTGCAAGTAGTTGTCATATTTCCTTGTAACATACATATTTCTACATTTTAAAAATATCAAATTTATTTATAGTTAAATATATTTAAGACTATTTGTTTTCCCCTGTTATTCTGTTGGTTCAGTAAAAATGAAGCTCCAATAATTTTATCATTAAAGTTTTTAGGTAATGATATTTTCAGAGTTTTTGTACCTTCTGAACATGCTATCTGTTTCCTTTATGTGTGGATAACTATGTGTAATTTCTGAGACCAGCCCTTTCTTCCTAGAGAGTCGCCATGTGTCCAGCTGTCCTGTGGCATTGAGTGTGGCTTTTTTTTCTTTTTGCAATGTGATCTTTATACTCAAGGGAGAATTTAATGAGACATTTATTCATCAATCTATATCAGGTTTTCTCAGGACACAGAATATATTTTTTTTCCTTGAGCAGTGTCTTTCAAGATAGACAGGGTTTAAACTGTTTTTATGATTTTAGGTTTCAGTGTATGCATTTTTGTATCTCCCTGCTCTTTTGTCTTCTAATTATTCTCCTAAGAACATTTTATTTTGTTGGCCTGTTTTAATCCTGTTCTTAATAATTTCTCTTGCATAGTTAGCAGCATATGTTCTCCAGTTATTAACAGTTCTGCTCACATTTCAGTGATTTTCCTGTCCTGCCATTTCTTAGCTTTTCTGTTCTACCTTTGTCATAGTCTTACTCTTTTATCCTAAATTCATTTATCTTTTCCCATCTCCACCTGATATCATTGATTAATAACACATTTCATTCCTTTTGAAATGTTAGCTGACAGCTCCTATGCTGGTATTGTCATCAACATTTTTATGGTAGGAATACTTCCCACGGATTTTGGCTCTTGTCAGTTTCTCACATTATCTTTCATAACATACTGCTCCTTTTGGATGACATATTTCTGAAGAAACTAATTTGTTTTCTGTAACCATTGATTTCAGAAAGTTCACTGAATGATGGGTGAACAGGGACACTCCCTAAGCATCAAGGTGCCCCATGTGGCTCCATTAGACTTTGTGTCTCCTCAGTACAAAGAAACAGGGAGCAGGTTGGAAAGCCTCCTACACTGTTTTTGATTTGTCAGTGTTATTGGACATCTGCTTGAAATGGTCAAAATTTTGGAAAAAACTGACATTTCTCACTAATATTGTTAATTTTAAGTTATTTCCATTAGACAGTAAAGGGAAGGCTGAGTTTATGTGCTCAGCTTCAGCTTAGATGTTCACAAACTTCTCTTACAAATATGGGGAAATTGTCCTATAATTTTACAAATTTGCCATTTTTATACCTGGATTATAGGTTTGCAGAATAAAAGACTACCCTTTGAAATTGTGGTATTTTGGAATTTTTGAGTCTTCCCTAAGTGAAGGAAGATAATGGCCCATTGGCCTATGGATAAATAAGTAAGATGCGAGGTAAACATTTGTTTATGTCTTAAAATATTTTCTCCCTATGGTATAGAATTGTTTCTCCAGTAGATGAGCAAGAGAGGTGACAAGATTCTGCCCAAGTCAGATCTTTTACAGAAAGAAAATCAGCTGGGCTACTGTCATTTAAACATTGCCTGGCATCACTGGAACAGAGAACTCATGGATTAAAATGGGTCCCTAAGACCTCATAAATGATCCATTACTTTTTAAAATCATCTGTAGATTTCTCTTCCCAAGATTTTATTAATTGAGATCCGTGGCTATTTCAGAAGTTAGTTTACCAGAACAAATAGCTGGCTGTGTCACACTAGAGAGTCCACATGCAATGATACATGTGTGCGCATGCAGAGGCATCTAGGTCTCTATAGATTGATCCTATGAGATAGTCCTTGGGGACTCTACAGTGCGGATTAACACAGAGTGGTAGGCAAGGGGATTTAAGAACAATGCCTAAATTTTTTTGTTTAGACAGCTGAATGGAAAGTTTTATCTTTCAGTGAAATAAAAATATAGAAACTGGAGAATATAAAAAATAAATGAGTGTAGCTTTCAAAAAGGTAAGTTTCAGGTGTCTGAAGGTTATCAAGGGGACGTCCAGCAGACAGTTGGGTATGGGATGTCGTGCCCAAGAGGGAGGTGTGGGCTGGAAAAGGGATTTAGAAATCATCAACTTTGTGTCAAGGTCTGTCAAGTAGAAGCTCAAATGAAGGCCCCAAGATCCATTCTGTATCCAGTAGACCAAATAAGCTATGAGAGAAGTCTTTGAACAGACAGCACATTTCTCTCTGAGGAATGCTATTCTAATTGGGGGAAACTTTAGCATTTTAAAACCCATCGCAGGCCTCTTGTGAGGTGTAGCTTTTGACAAGTGATAATACTCTCTGTGCCTATGCTATAAAAATCTATATTTATCTTAGTGAAGTTGCAATGGAGATAATAAAAAGAAAACTGTACAATATTTTAACTTAATGAATGCAACTCAGGCATTTCATTCTATTCTAATTATAACCTTTAAGAAAAGGGTATTATGAAAAAAGTGGGATGGGGAAAATAAAGCTAATATTTATGTATACATGTGTTTTGTTTCATTAAAATAAAACTACAATGCTTTTACCATTTTAACCATTTTAACACATACATTAATTATATTCACGATGCTTTACAGCAGGCACCACTACCATGAGAAATTACTGCTGAATGACTAGAAGGATTCCATTTATCATGAAAAAAGTTCTTCAGCAAGATAATAGTGATATGTGTGTTTGAGGATCTGAGCCAAGCAAGATTGGAGATTAGTAAAGCTTACCTCCAGGGGAGTCTCTGAGGGTCTTGTCAGAGAAGGCTAATTAAAAGGAAAAGAAATGCCCATAGGAAGAGGATTCAGATAGGGAAAAAGGTGGGGAGGAGAAAGTTAGCTAGGTGGACATGTACCACACATTCCTGGCACCACACTGTGTTTCACCACAGGCCCACAGTCAATGGAGGCAGACTGGACCTGAAACCATGAGCCTAAATCAGTTTTTTTTCTTTTGATTTATTTATATCAGGCACTTTTCACAGCAACACACAATCTGACTGATACAGTAACCATTCCTTTATGTAAGGGATCTCTCAAGTTTTCCCAGCTCCAAAGGAATATGATGGTATCACAATCATAGTATGACTGTGAGATCAAAATAAGATCATGTACACAGGTGTCCCTTATCACAAAATTGATTTTTGAGTACATGTAAATTTCTTTTAACTGGCTACTTGCAGCCTGAAGAGGGTTAGCATGTGTTGGATGTCAAAGGTATGTCTCTCTGTCTGTTGACAATGATCTAAGAGTTGGGCAGATCACTGGAAAATGAAGTTGAATGACAATCAGCTATCTAAGGAATGGTAATGATTTACTTGTCATCTGGTGGAGAGAAACAAATGCATCAGTGACACAGAATAACATTTAAGAGCTTCTCAAATTTTGTGAAGGGACTTAGAGGAAGGTTTAATGCATAAGACATGATGAGAGTAGAGTTCAGCAGTCAAAATAAGAATTAGGTAACTTGCTGAAGATTTGAGAGAAAAGCGAGGTAAGATTTTGTGAGACAGGAAGGTAGAAAGGAAAGGGGGAGAGACAGAGTGACAGGCATTGAGTTAGATTTAGTGAACACACTATATATATATTCAGTACCACATTTCTACAAACACCAGTATAATGTGGTGGAACTGGATAATCAGGCATGTAATCAAGCTTTGCAATTTTCTGAGAAAATGCCTTTTAAAAAGGAAAGGTGGTGAAGAATATTGCTTATTTGCTATGAGTGAGGCATGAGGTACCTGGGACACTGCTTGGCTTGAGCAGTAAACACACCCTTCTTTCCCTCTAAATATTACACTTAGCAACCAGTTCTAAGCCTGAGACTCCACCTTTACAAGCTTCACAAACACCTATTCCTTACAATGAGCTACATCTCTCCTTCCCTTAGCAATCATTAATGATAAGTAGTTTATATTCCAATATGTTCTTAGATCCTGGATCAGAACAGCAAGGGGACACCTGTCTGGACTGGTTTGGGATGTATGTAAAGTAAGTCCAAAAGTGTCCTCTAAGTCAACTTTTAGGAAGAACCCCCTACCCATTATCTTATACTGTATACAACCTAGTGTGCATATAATTAAAATCAGATGTATCAAAGGAAGGAACATGTACAATAGAAAAAGTGTTAACCTACAGCTGTTAGTCAATGAGATTAGCTATCATAACCAACCCTTAGACCCTGCTCCATATACCCCTAGACATTCTATAAAGAATAGCCCAAACCACTTCCTAGGACCCCGGATGGATTATTCTCCACCTCAGTGGCCCACTGCTGCTTTGTCCTTAGTAAAGTTTCTCTTTGCTTCACTGCTATATATATGCTTTTCACTAATTTTTTAAATAAGACACCAAAAATATGGAAATACCCTGAAATCAAGAAACCACTGGTAACAATTATGCATCTCACAAAGACAAAAGCAGATGAAAGGGGAAATACTAAGCATGGTACTTTGATGCAAGCCTGATTCTGATTGCTTGGAGAGGAGAGAATGAGCTTTTCATGAGGCTAGAAAGTCAACTTTTTCACTCAATGTTTATTCACTCATTAAATCATTCACTTTAATGGTACTCAAAAACACTCCCAAATTTTTCACCAAGGGTTGCATTTTAAGAGAAACAAAGAAGAAACACAACATTTTAATGTGAGATGAAGGGCTTGAAATAAAGGTAGAAAATTCCAGAAATCAAACCTGTGTCTAGAAGAAACTGTTGTGCCATCTGAAGAGAGAGGTGCCCAGCATGCTTGAAATGAAGGCTTGACTTCAGTTTTCAGTTATAAGTTCTTTGAAACTTACATAACATTCCCTCATACACAATGTCATGCATAGTAAATACTTTGAGTGCTTTCTCTGTGAAAACCTCATTAATCCCCATGTGACAGGAAATAAAATGACCAATGGTTCTCTGAGTAGGCAATGAATCTTCCCACGATGACTCCAGGGCTTTTGTTTAGAAACACTGCCTTAATAGGATTACAGTGAAGTTGCATTAAACTGCAAGCTCCACCAGAAAGTATAAGAGAAAAGTTAAAGGGTAGAAAGACTAAGGGAAAGGATCTCAAATACTAAACACTCTGGAATGTGAGTCACTGAATGTGCATGAGATAGTGGTACCTTTGATGGGTCTGCTTCCCAAGTAGCCATCCTCCTAATGTGAATGTCTCCTATGCTAAAAATGACTTCTCAGTTACTCAGTTAAAGACTCACTTGAACCTTTTTGGAAAGGAAATGTGTGTGTGGGGGGGGAAGGTTCTCCACAGCACACTGTCATATCCCCTACAAACTGCCTTTGTCATTAATTTTTCTTTCCTGGAAATATTGCCTTCTTCACTAATTATGACAGCTGTCCAATAAGAACAGTTCTTTGCTTTCCTGAAAACTCCTTTATGTCCCCTTGTTGACTGAAAACAGTACAAATAGAATCCCACAGGGCCTTCTGAGGGGTCTTGATGTGTTCTCCTCCACCAATGACAGCAGCCAGAGGCAACATCATCCTCTTGTTTCCTCTAGGATCTCTTTCTTATAAATGCCCCAATTGAGGCATTCTCAATACTAGTGACAGTATAGCACTTTGTTTATATTTTGCTTTTCATAAATGTCCCGGGAAGGAAAAGTTATTGTAACACAAGCAGCAGCTTTTCCATGAGCAAGTACATTCTTTTTCTGGCATCTCCACCATATCTTCTAGGGCAGAGGCTAATTGCAAAGGCCATTTCTTAAAATCAAAATAATGTCCAGTTCATCACTGTGTCCTCTTGATCAGAATGACAGAAAACCCCTAAGATGATAAGCAACGGTAGGTCCTGTTGAGTTCACTGTGGAAAAGCTTTTTATTTTCCACAAAGTAGAATAGTAGAATATAGAGATGAAAGCACTCTCCTGTGCTCAGTAGAGACTGCACTGGAAAACCACAGGAGTGAAGAAGAAAATCCCGAGTGAAGAGGCCTGTCATGGTTTGATCCAGGTGTCCCCCACAAACAAATGAATGTGTTCTGAATGATCGATCCTCAGCTGATGGCAGTTTGGGTTTTACAACCTCGCTGGAGCTGTGTTGTTGGGGGCGGTCTTATGGGGATTATAAACCAGCTTCCCCTTGCCAGTGTTTGGCACACCTTCCTGCCGCTGTTTTCAGTGCTGTGGTGGAGGTGATATCCACCACTCTGCTCATGCCATCACTTTCCCTGCCAGGATGAAGTCTCCCCTCGAGTCTGTAAGCCAAATAAACCCATTTCTCCACAAGCTGCTTTTGTTTAGGTTCTTTCTTTGTAGGAACTAGAAAGCTGACTACAACAGCCATTATATTAACTAACATATTGTATGCTACTTGGGAGGTCAGCATTTTGATGTCTTGTTCATTTACAAGACACACTTGATATTGATTGGCAGGAGCTTTCTGACCATCTCTGTGAGTTCACCATGAGTAACTTCTTGTTGGAAGTTTGTCCCTGCAATGAGGAGCTGAATGCAATAGTCAGTGTTCTGTCACTGTAACAAAATATCCATGATAACTTCTGAAGAGAAAGGGTTTAGTTTGGCTCATGTTTTAGAAAGTTCTAACCTGCAATTGATTGGTCCCTTGTTTTTGGACCTGTGGCAAGATATCACGTTATGATGGGAGTGTGGGACACAGTAAAACTGCTCACTTCATGGCCAAAAAGCAAAAGAAAAGTAGGGAGGAACCAAAGTACCACAATCCCCTTTGAAAAAATGGCCTCTTAACAGTCTCTGCCTCTTGGTGGTTCCACCCACTCCAAATAGTACCAACCTGGGGACCAAGCCTTTACATAGGGAACTTTGGGGGCATTTATGATATAATTTATAGCATCACTATCCAATAGTATAAATATTTATGTATTATTCAGGAAGAGAAATTTAGGCAAATCTAATAGTGAGCTTTCTAATTTTTAAGTTGTATTAGAGGCACATTTAGATACAAAGTTCTAGTATATATTGTGCTGTTCTATTCCATACCTTTTGAATCACTGTGGATGTAGCTCAATGGTACAGTATTGCCTCACAGGCTTATTATGCTCCTGGTGTCAGTCCATAGCTTGAGAAAGTTCCCCATACCTTTCTGAACATACTTGTGTATATTGACAGTCCCATTTTTTAAGTTTATGGAATTTTTTAGCAGATGGAACCTAGCTGGAGGACCTGGATTGCTTAGAAGTGGGAGTGGAACTTGAGGAACATGTCTCTCTGCTTGCAGTCTGCAGCCATGATGTGCTATTTCAAGTTCCTGCACCTAATCTGAATCCACCCCAAATGCTTGTCCCTACCATCATGAAGTCTACAATGGCTTCCCTGTTGCCACGACTGTTCACTTTCAAGCCATGAACCAGATAAATCCTGCTTCCCTTAAATTGTTTCTGATACAGAAAAGTCCTATCAAGGGTGAATGTTATGATAAAGGGAATTAAGTGGTTTGTAGGTCTTTTAAACTGGTTTATGGGAGGAATGTGGAAGGAATGGAAGCTGTGGATTAGAGAAAGCTTAAAATACTATAGGCAAAGCTTACAGGGTCACTCTGGTCAGAGTTAAGTCCAAAATGTCAACAGAAATGAATTGAGTGAAGGCTGGTCTCATGAGGTTTCAGAGGTCATCAACAACTCTATTGATAGTAGGGCTAGAGGCTATTCATGTTGCATTCTGGGAAAGAGTTCACCTTGTTCTGCCTGTGAGGCTAAAATAGCATGGACTAATTAATTTGGCATAGGAAATTTCAAGACAGTACAGCATTCAGGCAATGGTATGGTCATTTCTGTCTGTATTTAGCCAGATTTAAAGTGATAATTCTGAGCAAAAATAGAAGCAGGAAAATGTAAAAAGGTTCCATTTGGCCAAGGAAGGGTTGTAAATGCAGTAAAGTTGTGGGAGGGACAGACAAAGTAAATGAAGACCAAGTGGTTGTAATTCTTGAAGAAATCCGTGTTAAGAAGAAATTTGCCTGGAGGGAAGATTCACCTACTGAAATCTTGAGGATGTAGCAATGCCAACTGAAACTTTCTTGTGAAAGCAAATAAAATGAATGGAAACTACTGTAGCTGAGATGTCCTGCTCCAGGAGGACCACTAGGGAAATCCTTTCACATTTGCAGCCATGAAAACACCCCAAGGGCAGAGGGGGTCAGGTTATTGTGCTGGTTTTGGAAGCATACAGTTTACATACAAGAGTTATGGCATCACAGAAGTTTGCACCAAGGCTCCAGGAAGTCAATGAGGCCAGATGATGTACAGTAAGGTCAGGTCCATCGAAGAGAAGCCTTGAGAGGCCAATGTATGAAACATTGAGGATAAAGTCAAAATTGCAAGGGAGACCCTGGGATGTTGAAGATGTTTTATAGCCCAACCTTTCTCCTTTCTCTTTCTTTGTACTGTGGATGCAATGTGATCATCTGGGTTCCCATTCTTGCTGCCATGACATCTCCACCATGATGTAAGGCAGCCTCTGGAGCTATAGCCTGAAGTAAACCCTTCCATTCTTAAACTTCTTCATCTCAGGTGTTTAGTCACAGTGACAAGTCACTAATTTATTCACAACAAAACTCAACACATCTACATCAACCATGCACATTAATATACTCTGTGATGATTCTCTAGATAGCTGTCACCAAACTTGCCTACCGTTAATAAGAACAGCCAGCATCATGTGCAAGTCCTGCCTGATGCCTGGTTCATACAGAATAAAAAATGCTATGATCTGTGAAGAATCTACTGTCCTTGAACTTGTGAAAAGTGCACCACAGGATTGTTGAGGTGATACCCAGAAACACACACATAGTCTCTGTTTGCATTGTGAGCAACTTAATAAAATTTAGGGTACCTTTGCTCTAGTTAAATATTGAGCAGATGTGCAGGATGAGTATTCTGCTGAGAAAATTGATTCTAACACTTGGGAATTTGTCACCAGGACAGGAAAATCATTACCTCCCAAGGATCTGCTTTCTGTACATGGTAACAGATATTAAGCTTGCCAGTAGAAAAAGAACTCTGCGATGCCGGGGAACCTTGAGAGCCCAGAAGGCTCACTGGCTTCTTGTAACACCAGCAGCTTCCACTTGCATAGGCAGAGTGCACTGCCGGCACCAGGCCTAATCATAAATTTCATAATAATCTTTTAAGAGCCATAGTAACATATTTTATTGTTGAGGAACTAATGCACATCCCAGCCCAGAAACTTGACTGATGTCCTTTAGATTATACACAGAGGGGTAGAATTCACTATTAAGCAATGGGACTAAAAAGTTTAAGGGTAGCTCCTACTGTGCAGTTCTGACTCAGGGCAAGTTATCCTAGGCTCCTAGCCTTGCCCCTTATGTTCCAGTTGTTCATGAATTAGGCATGCATGAGCTGGGAACTTGGCTCTGCAACTTTGGCTTTATATCAGAAGCAATAACAGCTCTTTTCTGGCTTCCTGTGGGACCAGTTCACATGCAGGTGCACTGGGTCGAAAATACCTGAGAGTGGTTAGAAAACACTTGTTCAGTTTTCTACATGCATTTTAGAAACCTTTAATTTATGAGCCTTAAAATGACATATTGAAATTTAGGGGAAAATGGTCTGACTTGGAGCAGATCCTACTAAGCGATCTCTCAAAAGAACAGAGAGCCAAACACCACATATTCTCCCTCATATGCGGCCCTTAACCAGGCTAACTGTAAAGTCTACACAGACTAGTAGTAAGAAGTGAGAGGTTATGTATGAGGGAAAGGGATGGGGGAGGGGAACAGCTTAAGTATGAGGCTAAACCAAATTAGGTTAAAAAACATAAAATCCTCACATACATAATGTAACCTATTGAGTAAGTAGTTGGCATTGTCTGGCAAGAGGGACCATGAGTAGTAGAGGATAGAGTCTAAGCCTGTGAATAATTGATCAGTCTGTCAACCCCTAGTCCCAATCACTGACTCCTTCCCTCACTGAGCTGTTGACCAAAGTGACCTATGAGGTCCCATAAGCAAGACAGGATTCTGTAAAGGTTCTGGGATGCCCACCCCAGGCCGGAGGTGAAACCCTGTTGCTGAAGAAACCAAAGAAAGCTCTATCGATTAATATCGAGAGACCCTTAAAGGTTCAGAATGATATCCAGCCCCCAGATGGTAGTTAGTGCAGTGCTGGAAGGCACTGCATAAGCTGCCAGGGGAAGCTGGTCAGCAACAGCTGGAGCAAACAGAGATCACTGGAATGGAACACAACCTGTTGCCATGAGTAGGCTAACCACACTTCCTACTGGGAGAGAACAGTGAACCAGGAATGGATCACTTGTGCAATGGAGGAGCCAAAGCCTGGGGGAGGCAATCAACAGCTTTTGAATTCGGCCAAACACTCCACTTAGTGAGGGGGAGCCCTCAACTGGAACTGGGGACTTAGGGCGATATGCACTGGGAGCCAGAATCTTAGGCCCCCAAGGAGTGAGGCACTATGCAAGCGATTGAATGAGAGTCTACTAAAAATATAATCTAGCCAATTCAAAAACGTGTATCTCAGTTAACCTATACTGATCTAACTCTCCAATGGAGACTCTGTATCTTTCAGAATGCAGCGAGAGAAATGTGGCTCATCCTACCCTACCTAACTGCAGGTCGACAGCTGACATCCTGACAAGAGATGAGCCATCCCTGGCATACATGGAAGATCCTTATGGGACCCCACAGAGAATGATGAGATGAACAAGTGACTCAGAGCCACAGCCAATCAGCCAACAAAGGATAAACCAAGAAGACAGACACCAGTGATTTTCAACAAAACCTAATCCAGAAGTACAGAGACCCCTAAGATCTGAACAATAAAACAGCCTTAATACTCACCCACCATGACTGAGGGAAATGAGTGGAAGAGGGGGCGGAAAGATTGTGAGAGCCTTGGTGGGGGAGAATACCCAAAGTCATGTCCTCCCTCATTAGCAACACTCTGAGGCCAACAGAACCAGTCTGTCTCCTGGGTTATCCATTGTCCCCTGCCCCAAGGATTGATCCAGACTACCCAAGGAGGAGGATATCCAGCCGATCGGGGATGGGGAAGAGGGGCATTGGGGAACGGGGGATAGCAACTTATTGTCTGCCCATTATATAATGTAACTCATTATGGATAATTAAAAAATAAAAAGAAAAAAGAAAAAATATTTTAATATAAAAATAATTATCATTAATATTTTATGATCTACAGATATCTGAAATATAAATATGAATGACTATCATCCCTTTCCTCCCTCACAAGTCCTATTCACATCTTGCCATACATCTTCTGATGATTTTTGTGTCCACATACATGCAAACTTGAAGCTTCAAAAATGTATATCATAATTTTTGTGTAATTTATGTTTTGGTTATGAAAATAACATAGAAGCATAAACTCAGTATGAAGTACTTCAGTTAAAGGGGGAAACGATTTGTTCAGGTATTCCAAAGGAAGATCAAATGATTGAACTATATGAGGCTTGCCTTTAATTCCAGCACTTGAGAGGCAGAGGTAGAAGGATCACCATGAGTCTGAGGCCAGCCTGAGACTACATAGTAAATTCCAGGTCAGCCTGGACTAGAGTGAGATGACACATTACCTCAAAAAAAAAAAATGGAAAAAAAGGGAGGAGAAGAGTTGAGTTAAGCCTCAGTGTCTTCTGGATTCCAGGATTGGAACATTCTTCTCTAGTCCCACATTCTCAGAGAATGTCAGTGACATTAATCATAAAAAAGTGAGCTACAGAATATGAAATGTAACTACCAGAAACTCCAGGTAGAATGTGGTGTGTGTGTGTGTGTGTGTGTGTGTGTGTGTGTGTGTGTGTGTGTGAGAGAGAGAGAGAGAGAGAGAGATTCTTCACAATCATACTTCAGAGGCCCAGAGCATGACTCACATGCTTGCATTTGGGTGTCAGGCTCATCTGGCACCATTTAAGTGTGTATAAGGGGATTGTTATTCAAGTACCCAGTCCTAGAATATTCAATAGTGACTAAGAATAGGACCATTGCAAATTTGCTACATTCTACTCAACATTTCCAAATGCACTTTGCCTAGAGGCTTCTTGCTAGCATTCACATGTCTATCTGTCATCCTCATGCTATTAAGTAATCTTTACAAGATAAACCATATTAATTATTTTGCATTTTGTATTTAATTATCACATTAATTATCTCATATGCTTTTTCTTCACCTCTGGACTCTGCCCCATAGGTAGTAGCAATGAGAAAATCTTAATTAAATTGTTAATTTATCTGATTTTTCCTGTATTCAATGAACTATGAAATAAATTGCATCAGAAGGGGGAAAACCATGAATATAAGAAGGGGACTAGCTGGAAATAAGAAGACCCTTAGTAGAAGGGGGTAAGAAATGTGAATGGGAGTGAACATGTTCAAAGTAGATTATACATAAGTATGCAATCAATAAGACTAAAATAAAATTTTAACAGGATGAGCTATAAGCCTTTTTTTTCTTTCTCATTACTTCACAATGCATGCATTAATTTGCTCAAGTTCCTACTTGTCTAAGAGCTTTGCCATGTATAATTCTTCCCTTGGCAATCTCACATCATGTTATTTCTGTGATATGTAATAATTGTAAGATGATATATTTCTTCTTAGCATTTAAGCTGAGAACCAAAGATATTTACAACTCTTTCTCTAGTAGTTTGCCAATGAAGGAAAAGAACACAGTGCCAACGTCACACAGTGACTATAAAGGTTAATTTTGACAATGAACTTGATTGAATTGACACCTAGGGCATTATTGAGAGAAATAATAAACACTAAATTAAAAAAGGGAAAAGGAGAAAGACATCTAAGCACTGGAATTCTCTCCTTTTCCTTAACTTGCTACCACACAGCAAGCTGCTTCTGCCTTCTTGAAACCATGGGGCTCTGTCCTCTAGATCAAAAGCCAAAATAAACCATTCCTCCCTTACATTCCTTTCCATCAGGAGTTAGGAAACACATATAAGAAAGGTAATGTCATGATTTGATGCAGGTGTCTCCCACAAAATAATGAATGTGTTCTGGTTAATCAATTCCCAGCTGATGGCACTTTGGGTTTTACTACCTGCTGGAGCTGTGTTGTTGGGGGCAGGCTTATGGGGTTATAAACCAGCTTCCCCTTGCCAGTGTTTGGCACACCTTCCTGCCTCTGTTTGCAGTGCTGTGGCAGAGGTGATGTCCAGCCCTCTGCTCATGCCATCGTTTTCCCTGCCAGGATGGAGTCTCCCCTCGTGTCTATAAGCCAAATATATCCATTCCTCCACAAGCCGCTTTTGTTTGGGTTCTTTCTGCACAGCAAGTAGAAAGCTGACCGCAACAGGTAACTAATATAGTAATACTAGATTAGATGGGCTTCTTAAGAGGCTTTTTAAATCTTTAAGTATATAGTATTGATCTTTTATATTCAAAGGAAAATTGCTCTATTTTTGTAATGTATTTCCATTTGAGCATTTTTTAGTTTTTAACAACAATCATGTTTCAAAAGGCTTTGTGTACCAGGTTTTGTGTTATATATGGAATATATATGTGTTTCCTTCAAGGACCTCAGGAGGTATTGGAAGAGACTAGGATGGAAGCACATTAATAGTGACGTCACAGCAGCCACAAGTGCAAAGCTCAGTGGGACCACAGGAGAGCTCATTATGACTTGAGGGGAACTTTCAGTGTGTTCCATAAGAGTTTATGTTGGATATTAAAATGGGCTTCTTTAAAGTCTTTCAAAGGGCTCTTAAGGAAGATAGCTATGGATCTTTCAGGATCTGACCATGTCCCCTTAATCCCTCCACGGTGGTATCTGTCGGCTGCTGTGTTAGTTCTCCTCCTCTGTACAGTCACTGCTCATCACTTCTGCACTCAGGGCTGCCATGGCCTCCTAAGCTTGCTTTATGCCTCTCAGCCTATTCTGTTTCTATCACTGTCTCTCTCTCCATCTACCTAATATTCACACTGGCATCACCTCATCCAGGAAAACTCTAGTCCACATTAATAAGGCAATTCACCATGTTGTAGTGGTGTCGGTTGTGAGTAGATTACTTGCAGGAAGTGTGTCTTCATTACCAGTTCACCAGTTCCTTAATGAGCATATAGTACTTTTCCATTGACCAAAATATAACCATCATGAATCATAGTGATTAAAACATAGTAGGATCTCAATGCCTCCTGAATTCTTAAAATCACAAATAAATGATCTTGGTGGCAGTAAGTGAATATGTTTAAGAAATGTCGATAAATGTGGGACATTTGGTGGCAGGTATCATGCTGTGAATGAGAAGAAATGAAAAGCAGTTTATGTTCTATAGAGGGAACATAATTTAGCATGCCTTGAATGGAGTGAACGTAGGGTCAGGAGAAGATAATGTTGGGAAGGTTTATCTTAAAGATTCTTCAATGGCACAAGGAGAACGAAAGTTATTCTATTGGCATCAGATAATGGCTAAGAACCTCAAACAGAAGTAGTATTAAGTCATTTGGCTTTATGTAATAATATCATTATCAAAATGTAAAGAAATTGGAGAAACAAAAATTCTGACCAGAGGAAATGGACTCTGAGGTAGATGGTGAGGATCTTTTTTTCTAACTTCAATAACCTGTAGGCTAATCATGCTAAAAATACTGAAGTGAAATTGCCACCCCAAAAATTTTAGTATGTATCTTTTCTCTGGTATATGGAAAAATTATCTTTATATTTTTAATTTACATGAGAAAGCTAAGCCATAAGGCATTATGTTAAAATATGCTTATGATGTTAAAATATGCTTATTTTGATGGTTAAATTTTGTTGTCAACTTGACCTTTCAAGTAATCTTGGGTGGTTTTTGAGGATGTTTACAGGAAGGCAGCCTCTCAGCAAGGGGCAGGATGTAAAGAAGCTCAAAGAAGCTAGAAGTAAACATCCTTTCCTGTGTGGGCAGTGCAGGAAGGAAATTCCAGAGACTCAGGAAGTCATTAAGTCTGGGAAAGGGTTGTAAGACCCCACCCTAAGGCTATATAAAGGGGAAGAAATTCTCTCCTTGGCCCTCCTGCCTGTTTGTTGTTCTGTGTGTGTGGTGTTGGTGATGGGTTTCTCTCTCTGCTCAGACCTGTGAAAGGGGAGCAGCCTCTTTTGCATTCTGGAACTTCCCCTGTATCTATAGCTACAAATAAATACTTTCCTGCCATAAACTGTGCTTGGTTTGGAGATTCATCCCAGCGGTGTATGGCTGACTGTGACATTTATAAACTGACTTCTGAAGATAAGATGACTTGTGAGATAGACTCCCCAGAGAAACTAATGGGAGATATTTTCTAAAACAACAATTGAAAGACTCTGAAATCTATGAGAATTCATTAAGAAAGTTTAGTTTCTACAGTAACTGAACATACAGAAAAAGTATAATTTTTTTCTAGCATCAGCCAATGTCAGCAGATGGCCATTAGGAGTTCCTTTAGCAGTTTCAAGTCCCAGTTTGTAGGAGCTACAACTTGAATGAACCTGATGCAAAGACTGAGATGTTTACATCTCACATGATAAGCAGCTGAGGCAGGGGTAAAACTGAAAGGCCAAGAGGCTGTATGATATATGGAGTATGAAAGTCACAAGCCCAGGGAGCCTCTGGTGAGTTGCCACAAGGTACTTAACATAAATGGTTGCCAGTGACAATAACATAAATGGTTGCTAAGGGAACAGTGCCATCTACAGGGTTTGTCCTGCCTATTTTAGTGACTCTACTCAAAGCAAAGTGAAGCTTTGCAATTTAGTGGTCTTAAGTAGTTCGAGTTCTGTAAAGAGATAGAATCTGTAGAATAGACGACCGGTAGAATGACAGATGATAGATGATAGAGATTGTATGACAGATAGAAAATACATAATAGCTAGATGATAGATACTTGCTGGTAAATTGGCTCACATAATTACATAGGTGAGAAATTTCATGATAGGCCACTTGTAAACTAGAGATCCAAGAATTCTGGTAGCATGACCCTGCCCACGTCTCTAAGTCTACAACTTAAAGGTGATGAGATAACTGTTTCTGGTCCATTGCTTAGGACAGGAAAGGGTTATTATCCAAACTAAGTGGAGTCCTGTAGAGCTTAACTATTTCCTGTGTGTGATGATTAAGTTTGTCAATTTGAGCTAATCCATAATAATCTTGGGTGGATCCCTGAGCTTGCCTGCAGAAAGGATTGACAAATTCCTTTTGGGATTTTGGAGAAGACTTGTGATGGTTAAATTTGTCAATTTGAGCTAATCCATAGTAATCCTGGGTGGGCCTTCCAGAAGGAGACTAATATAAGGAAACTTAAGGGGAAGGAGACGCTCTTCCTTCCTCCCCCGGCTGCTGGTGCTGGTTCGTGACTTGCCCTCGCATCCTGCTCTCCTACCCTTCCTGGACATCAGAACCCAGTTTCCTCGGCCTCACATCGTGGACTGAAGAGAAGCTGCTCCCCAGGGATTCATCAGGCC
Organism: Zapus hudsonius; assembly: GCA_004024765.1. Taxonomy (NCBI): domain Eukaryota; kingdom Metazoa; phylum Chordata; class Mammalia; order Rodentia; family Dipodidae; genus Zapus; species Zapus hudsonius. Next base: position 51,813 of record PVHP010007110.1, read on the forward strand.
TTTTGAGCTGGATTGGGACTGCTGAGACATCCATCTACGTGGACTGAACAGCTACTGGTTCCTTACCTGTGGGCCTACAGACTGCTACTATTGGACTACTATAAGCTGTCTCAGTAAATTCCTTTTTTTTTATATATATCCATTCTATCAACTCTGTTTCTTCTAGAGAACCCTGACTAATACACTGTGTTTGCCTTTCTCATAACTCAGTTTGAGGCTAAAGTCCTGTAAACCTGGAATACAAGTTCCAGAACCCATGTTCTGATGGTGCATTAATTATCTTCTTGTTGCTGGACAAACTAACTGATAAAAATCAGTTCAAGGGAGAAAGGATTTGTTTCAGTTTACATTTTCAGGTTACAGTGCAACATGACAGGGAAGAAATGACAGCAGGTCCTTTAGGCAGCTGGCCACATTCAGCCCACAATGCAGAAGCAGGTAATGATGAATTCTCAGCCAACATTCTCCTTTTTATGCAGTCCGGGACCCCAGCCCATAGAATGGTACCACCCACAACCAAGGTGGGCCGTCCCACCTCAGTTAACCTAATTAAGATAATCCCTCATAGTATGCCCAGAGGCTAACCTAATCTAGATAATGCATTAGGGGTAATTGTAAATAATCTCATCATTGTACTCAGAAATAATGTTGGCCTTAATCAGGTTAAGTTGTCACCAACATTTAATCAGCACGACATCCCTGAATAGAGTTTAGCATTTCCATAGACTTCAACATCATTAACCTCAAAATACCCAATAGAGTGAAAGGACTGCCAGCCTCCCCTGAGGTGACAAGAAACCAGGAGTAGGAAGCACCAGGGAAATTCATGGATGGGGTGGGCTCTGCTGGAGGAAAGTATGCAGTGTAGACATGTTCAGACTCCAGTTGCAAAGCAAGGCAGAGCAGAGCAGAGCAGAGCAGAGCTGAGCCAAACTCTTTAGTCACACAGTGCTTAGATAGGGGGTGCATGTACAGGCACACTCTGTACCTTGATCTTATGCAGAAGGGGAGCTGAATCATAGTTATATAATAAATTTCCACCATATTGTATGCTCTACCAGAAATCAAGCCTATTAAAGGTCAAGCCCTACAGTAGAGCAGAGCCAGAAGAAACTAGCGTCTGGCCAGGCATTTGCTCCTCATGAGTGAAAGTGCAGAGGCTGGACAGGTGTGATTACCTGGAGCTCTTCTCCACTCTCCTGACTTCCTCCGTCTCTGTGGGAAGGGAGATGACTTGATAAAAATAAAGCTCCTCTAAACAGAAACACACTCATATAGCCTCAGACCTTGCTTTTAGCTCGTTAGGTCTGTTAGTATTTCTTCAAGCTGACTAGAGTGGAACTCTTCAGAACTGACTGCCTGTTGAAAAAGAAATGCATTAATGCCACATCTTCTGTTCCAAGGGGCAGACAGAGATTTAAAAATCTCTGGGTCAGATGGATCAAACGCTAATCACTTAACACTGAGGATGATATGAGAAGACAGGAAAGCACTGAGCTATGGCTGCAAAGAAAACAAGTTTCTTTTCTCTGGAATAAGAAAATGGAAATAAAGCTCTCCCACACAAGCATAAATGTATTCTGGGTAAACACTACAATGTGTCAAAGCAAACATCTATAACCCAATGCGGTAAAGCTGTGGTGTAAAGGCCTGGATTCCGTAATTCTGGGGTGGCTTAAGTATTTCATCTTTAGAGAAACAACAATGAGGTTGGGAGGGTGAAGGCATTGACTTTAGTTGATATTTAATTTATTTTCCCTGTCATTTCAATGAGTTACCTTTTGGTGTGCATTTTCTGTCCCTCTGTCTTTGTATCACCAAAATCTTGAGCAATGGAAAGAAAATAATGGCTTCATCTAGAAAAGGCAAATATTCCAACAATAGATGTTCTGTACTTAAAAATCATTCTACCCGTTGAAAGCTAACAGACCTGTAGCCACTCTGTGTATTAGACATTGATATCTGCTTGTTTTTTTCCTCCATTCCCTGATTCACCAAACCATCACCTCTCTAATTCTGCCCCTACAGTCCGCATACATATACCTTCTTTTCATTCCTTCACTCATTAATAAATACCAATCCTCATCCGTGAAATGTGAGATTTTTGTTTATAGTTAGCAAATGCATAAAGTAGAAACACCTTGCTAAATGCTCTTTTAGGATATTTACTGGTAGCTGGCAGAGCTGAGAAAATATCATTACACATGGATGGAATTAGTTTCTGAAGTTTTAGGGCAAAATTCTTTGCTTCAGGTATCCCAAAAGGTTAGATTTGTTCCCTCGTGCTAAAGAATTCATTAAGAAGGTGAGTAATTATTAAAAGCAGAGAAAAGAGAGTTCATCAATATGGTCACCTTGAGAAGAATAGATAAAGAGTCTAGGGACCTTAGTTTCTTCTTTGGGGCAATGTTGTAAACTTTAGAAATAAATAGAAGAAGAGCTGGGATGGAGCAAGAGGTGTATATGACTAAACAGTCTTGGTGAGGGGCATGCTGCTTGATCATGATCTCAGCTGTGGTCCTGCAAGGTGGTTTAAATAAGTTCTGTCTAGGAAGAGAGTAATATGATTCCCCTTTATGCTCCAGGGTATAGCCTAGCCATCAAAGACAAAGAAATTCAGTGATTTATGCCTGTGACTAGTGCCTGCCTTTATTGTTGCTGGAGGATTGGACATATAAGCTGTGAATTCAAGAAGTAATACATCCTAAGAAGAGCAAGATCAGGCAAAAATAAAAATCAAAACATCTGGGGCATTCTCTGGATTATTCATGGAAAATGAGATATGACATAGGAAATGCGGCATGGTTGATGGAAGATGATATGGAATGACAAATTGAGATTCAACTCTGAATACCTCCTGATAGGCTGAAGAGCTCGGTCTTTACTACACAGGTAAATTGTAGAAAATAGTGACAAATGTACATTCTAAATGATCACTCTAGTTGGAAGGAGAGAAGAGTTTGGATTAAAATCTCTTCCTAAATTATCACACAATACATAAGCAAAAACATACTTTTTTTTACACTGGAGTCTTAGGTTATACGCCTCAACTGTCAATGTCATTGCTTCCAAAATGAGAACATGCTTCTAGTAATACTGTTAATTAAGTTATAGTGTTCCCCACTGTCTAATGGACCATAGGATAACTTGCTATTAAAATGGGAGGAAACATTAGGGACTAAGGAAACTCTGAGTGTCTGTCACCTTTTGACCACCAAGGACTAAGAATACTGGAAAAAACACGAGAGGCTGAGCTCAAACCAAAACTCAGAGACAAGGAACTTGGTTTACAGGAAGTATAATTTAGATTTCCAGCCAAACACCAGTCATTTTTCTGCTGAGTTTCTTTTTCCATCCCTCTGGAAGATATGTATTTGATATAAAGGCCCTGTCCTAAATCCACAGGTAACTAAATCAATGAGAGCTCCTTACTTAAAGAGAATCAAGTCATTCAACTGGCCTACCAAACTTATGACAACACAAACCATCACTTGTGGACATACGTCTCTGGAAGCACCAAGTAGCTTGTTGGAAATGAAAACCCCAGGTTCTATCCAAGGCTTTCCAGAGCAATTTGCCTCTCATCATAGTCAGAGAGATTGCCACTCATGCTGTTCTATACCCACAGCTGTAGGTCAGCAAGTCTGACTCTCTTGAGAACTTAAATAAGAAACACTGAAGGCTAAAAGTTATGAGCATACTAGAAAAAAAATCAAACATGCAGAAGACATTCATGTTCTAATCCGTGGAAAGAAGTTTCTGGACTCTTTCTGTCACTGAGGTACTGGGAACTCTAATGTGTCCAGACCATCTATGTTCTGGTCTTCAGATTCTCCCTGTAACATTTCTATTCTTACAGTTCCATATTTAGGTAGGTAGATATTGGTTATTTTTCATATCAATTACATAAATGAAAGCAATTCTTAAAATTTCCATAGTGGTTTTGTAGAATTTTTCATTAAAAATATTCTATATAAAATTACATATTATAAGAGCTGTTGAGTAAGTTGAAAGAGCTTCTAGTAAAGGAACTTAATAATCCCAGGAACTAACTCTACTATAATTACAACTAAATTTAGAGTTTAATGAAGAGTAGTATAAAATTAGATATTTATTTTACTTAAGACAACATACAAATGCTCCACAACTAATGTGCCTTAAATGTCCACCTGAGTACAAAGGGTCTCAGTGTAGTCAGGAAAGAGGAAGGGGAGGGTAGATATAATATATGGTATATTTATTCAGATGTATGTTTATTTATAACCTATCAATACATGTCATGTAGTATACTTACACAAAAATCAACTTTAAATACATGATATGAATTGCAGTCAGTCTTATATAAATGTAATTGAATCACAGATCTCTCACCAATTATCTCAACCTAATGAAAGCAGACAAAATTGTCATCTGCCTAATGTGAGCTCAGAAGCAGAAAAATGAGGTTATATTTAACTAAGTTATTTAAGAATTTGTAAGAATGGAGGGGCGGAGCATCATGGCGGGCTAGTAGCAGCCTCGCCAGGACTCTCTTCAAAAAGGTTTGATTCTTCAGCTTGGATCCAAACCCGGTACCCCAGCTGGCCTTGAACCAAACCTACCATCTCCCCAACTCCACGCTAGCCAGGGGGTCAGGTCTCCCCATCTGCTTTCTACTCGGTAGAGGAACAAAGCGCCGCCCTTCCCCCCCCTCCTAGCTCCGGCTCCCACCGGCTCTTGGCAAGGCTGAGAACTGCTCCCTCCCGGGGCCCCCTTCCTTCCTCCAGCCTCCCTCCAGCGATTCTTGGGCGCACTTCTCCCTGAGACACCCTCCACATACACAGGCAATCACTCCGTGGGCTAACTGAATGAGCACGGTTCCCCGAGGACTCTGGTCCGCAGCTGCCAGGCGGGGCCAGCCCTCAGACACCGGGGAACCTAGGCCAGGGCTGGGAGGACAAAAGCCGTTTTGGTGGGCACCGGGGACCATGCGCCACTGACCCTGTAGTGATTCTTGGGCGCACTTCTCCCTGAGACCCCCTCCAAATACACAGGCGATCGCATTCCACGGGCAAACTGAACTAGCGCGCAGGACTGCAGCTGCTGGGTGGAGCCAGGCCTCAGGCACCACCAGGGAACCTCTGCCAGTGCTGGGTGGGCAAAGGCGGCTCTGGCGGGCACCAGATTGGAGGGCACAGTCAGGTGGGAGAACACTGGGCCCTATAGTGGAGTGCTGGGACTGTGTTTCTACTCCAGCATACCATCTGGGAGCAGGGTGATCCAGTCAGGTAAAAAGCTAAGCCTCGCTGGGCACAGAACTCCCCAACAGGAAAGTCGTTTGTTTAAGATCAAACCTGGTGATCTTCCCAATGGAAGCAAAACAGGCTGATCAACACCCCCCAGGGTGCCAGAGTCCCACTCACCGATACCTAGACATGGGAAGAAATCAAAGGAAAAAACCCACAGAAATCAAAGACGGAACTCCACAACCCAGGCCCCCTAGTCCCTTTATGGAGCAGGAGACTGGCAAAGAAATAGAGGCAACACATACACAATCGCAAAGAGAAAACAATATGACTCCTGGCCACAACTGCAATGCAAATATGAAGCAGCTAATGGCTGATATGGAAATTATAAGAAAAGACATGAATGAGATGAAGGTATCCAACTCAAACATAGTCTCCAGAATGATTTTAATGGAGAGAAATATGAATGAATTCAGAAACACATTAAGTGAATTGAAAATTAATCAGTTAAAAGAGGAGCTAGACAACAAAATGATTAAATTTGATGAGGACCTAAAAAAATTAAAAATGATGATCAGGAATCCCAAGCAAAAACAAAAATAGATTGGAAATTAGAACTCACTAAAGAATTGGAGTCTATAAACAAAGCTATAGCAGAAACAAATAATGAAAATGAGATGTTAAAAACCTCCCTTGAATCAGTCAGTCCCAGAGTTGATAATTTGGAGGACAGACTTTCAGAAGTAGAAGACAAATCAGAAGGAATTAATAAGGATGTCATAGGTTTCAATAAATTCAAGAAATCAAGTGAGCAAAACTTGAGGGATCTATGGGATACAATAAAGAGGACCAATATTAGAATCATGGGGATCCCAGAGGGAGAAGAAGCCCAGGCTAAGGG